>VMDO01003491.1:0-142149 GCA_007922755.1 Pedetes capensis
TTTTGCCACAGCTTTTCCTAGAGCAATGCGTCTTTGGATTTCTTGACTGCTGCTTCCACGGGTGTTGATTATAGAGCCAAGCAAAGTAAAATCTTGGACAACCTCAATCTTTTCTCCATTTAATGTGAAGTTGTGTGCTGACCCAGTCGTAAGGATTTTTGTTTTGTTGATGTTTAGTCGTAACCCATATTGAAGGCTAGCGGTGCTTTACTAACTGAGCTATATCCCAGCCCCACTAATGTTATAGGTTTACTTTTTAATGGTTGTAAATTCAGATCTTGGGAAAATTGATAGTTTTTATTAGAGAAACATATGTGTGGTTAGAAAATTGGCTCTTAATGAAATTGTTTGATGAGATTATAATAGTGCTAAGTTCCTACAGATTTTTTTAACAACATATTGAAATGTGAAATATACAAGCAGGAGAAATTAGAGACAGAACGTTGATACTCAGAAGAGTCCCCATACACCAGCAAGCTCCTTGTTTTATAAAGGTGTCAGTGATGTACACTGTAACATAGTACAAAGGAGTTTAGACATTGGTTGCGCTAGAGCGTCTGCCGGGGGGTAAGGCTGCCTTTTCCTACTTGGGAATGAGTGGAAGGTGTCCTCTGTGTGAGCACATTTAACCATAGGTGCTCTTTTGATAACTGCAACCATTTTCTTTGTGAGCTGTTTCCATATTTTCAAATAAATGTGTTGTGGAGAACATCTTTGTTCATATGTTTTTGTACACATGTGGAGTTATTTCTGTAGACTAGACAGTTAGTGGAATTGCAGTATCAGATGGTATGTGAGCTTAAAATTGCAGTGCCCATGTCATTCTTCGGAAGGACTGTTCTTTTTATTTTTTTACTCCCACTGACAGTAGATGAGTGCCTTGTTTCCTTGTATTTCCTACATTATTAATGTTCAAAATTCCTGCCAACCAATTTTAGTTATTTAAATTTGCCTTTTTCTAATTTTGTCTGCAGCCATGCCACTGTGGCATCTGATCCCGTCAGATCTTGGAAATTAAGCAGGGTTGGCCTGGTTAGTCCTGGGATGGGAGACCATCAAGGAACACCAGGTGCTGTAGGCTTGGGTGAAAGACCCGACAACCCACTCCCAAAAAACAATTCGTCATTGAAAACCCTATGAACAGCAGGGAAGCACTGACAATAGTGTTTTGCCTGTTGTCCATAGGGTTGCTATGAGTCGGATACCAAGTTGACGCCAACTAACAACAACAACATTCCTAATTTTATATTTATCTTTACTAAGGAGAATATGGGCTGGGATTTAGCTCAGTTGGTAGAGTGCTGCTCTGCAGTCTCTGAGGTCCCGAGTTCGATTCCCAGCACCACAAAAAAAAAAAAAAAAAGAGAGAGAGAAGGACAGCAACCCACTCCCGAGGCAATCCCGAAACAATCATTGAAAACCCTAAAAGGGTTGCTATGAGTCGGACACGACTTGACAAGCACCTAACAACAACAACAACAACAACAACAACAACAAGGAGAATATAATTGATAATTGTGTTTGAATACATAAGGCCAATGTGAAATTTACTGGAAAATACACGAGTGGACAGACCCATGTAAGGCCAGACAGATATTCTCAGGGAACACCTAAGCTGCCCCCCCTTTTTTTCTTTGAGTACTTGGGGGTTGAACCTAGGGACTTATGCATACTTTGCAAGCTCTCTACCACTGGTCTGCATCCCAGCCCCTTGTTTATTTTTTTTTATCTTGAGACAGAGTCTTGCTAAGTTGTGCAGGCTCCCTCTGGCCTTGAACCTGTGATCCTCCTGCCTCCCCTTCCCAGGTCGCTGAGATTGCAGGCATGCACCAGTACACCCTGCTTCAAGGCCCTTTTCTTTCAAGGGGCCTTCCTGAAATGAAGTCAGCCCCAACCAAGAATCTCTCCCTTTTGATTACCTGAAAGTGAGATGAGTGGGGACATTAATTTCACTTCCATAGGCCCACTCAGCCTCGGGGATGTTAGTGTGCCTTTGAACAGCAGGGAGAAGAGCCCACGTGTAACAGCGAGCCTGCTGCCTCTCTTGTGGCCTGGCCTTCACCAAAAGCTGAAAATGACTGTTTTGTTGGGCTATGTCCTCGAGGCCGGCTGTGTCCTTGACCCAGCAAATCCACCTCAGGGAAAAGAGTCATTGTCATTCCTTGCTTGTGATTGTTACCTGTCACATGGCAGTGCAGAACAGTCAGACAGGAAAGTTCAGCCCCAAGTCTGTCAGCGATTCTCTCTGAGATAGGAGAGGACTGAGGAGAAGGGGCTGGGGATAGAGGTTAAAAATGTGGTCAGCATTTCCTGCAGGGTTTTATTTTTTTATGCTGATGGGCTCAAACCGTTTGCCAGTCAGTGTGTGCAGAACTATATTTTATCCAATTTTTGCATTTTCCTAATATTGTTTCCTTAGGCCTTATGTCCTGGCAACCCCCTCCCAAAAATCAATCTGCCATTGAAAACCCTATGAACAGCAGAGAAGCACTGACAATAGTGTTTCCCCTGTTGTACAGAGGGTCGCTATGAGTCGGATACCGACTCGACGGCACCTAACAACAACAACAACAAGGCCTTATGTCCATGTGATATCAACATCACTTCATAAAAGACTGAGCATTGATATTGTGTTCTATGATTTTTACTACTCACAAATATCTGTGGAGTCAGTGTTTTGTCGTCACTGATAAACTTTTTCTTTCAGGTAATGTATTCAAAATTTTGTTTCTGGTTCACTGTTCTGTGACCCACCCCCTATTTTGAGCCTCTACTCTTTTTCATTCAGAAGCAGAGTCAGTAGTTTATTTGTAGAATTTATAACTGTTTTAATTTCTTTGTTTTACATTTAATGTCTATTACATTTAAACTTAATTTACCAGTTTATATTATCTTAATTGCTTTCTCTATAATTTCTGTCTTTAAAGTTCCATTTCAAACATAATTGAGGTAATGAACGATAGTAAATACTGTCAAAGATGAGATGACAGCTTTTGTACAGGCAGGTGAGAGTGTCACTTCTCACCCCAGGGGGTGGGGAGAAATCTGTTAAGTCACAGTGAGGCCGGCTGTGTCCTTGACCCAGCAAATCCACCTCAGGGAAAAGAGTCATTGTCATTCCTTGCTTGTGATTGTTACCTGTCACATGGCAGTGCAGAACAGTCAGACAGGAAAGTTCAGCCCCAAGTCTGTCAGCGATTCTCTCTGAGATAGGAGAGGACTGAGGAGAAGGGGCTGGGGATAGAGGTTAAAGATGTGGTCAGCATTTCCTGCAGGGTTTTATTTCTTTATGCTGATGGGCTCAAACCGTTTGCCAGTCAGTGTGTGCAAAACTATATTTTATCCAATTTTTTGCATTTTCGTAATATTATTTCCTTAGAAATATTAAAGGCATTTTTGTTTTCAACATACTCACTTCTTTTTTTTTTAAAAGATTAAACAAAGTTTTTGGCGCACACCTGTAATCCCAGCGGCTCAGGAGGCGGAGACAGGAGGATCACAAGTTCAAGACCAGAGGCAGTCTACATAACTTAGTGAGACCCTGTCTCAAAAACTGAAATAATGGGCTGGGAGTACTGCTCAGTGGTCCAGCACTGGCAAAGCATGCAGGTGCGAGGCCCTGGGTTCAACCTCCAGTACCACCAAAAAAGAAAAAGAAAAAAAAGATTAAGCAAAGTTTAATAGAAGAGAGATTTAAAAGACATAACCACTGTAATACATATGAGTTGTGATAAAAAAAATGAATAGTTAAAAAATTATTATAGTGTAAGACACATTGCCATGAATCCTCAAAAATATTCTTCCAGCTCTGAACAGATATACTTGTCCCATCATTCTTGCCACTTTCTGAAGCAGTTCTGTAGTAAATTTTTATTATAAAAATTTTGAGGGCGGGGATTTAGCTCAGTTGGTAGACCCCCACTCTGCAGTCTCTGAGGTCTCAGGTTCGATTCCCAGTACCGCAGAAATGGGAGAAAGACTTGGCAATCCACTCTTGAGGCAATCTTGAAACAATCAGCCATTGAAAACCCTCTGAGGGTCGCTATGAGTCAGACATGACTTGACGGCACCTAACAACAATAAAAAATTTTAAGAAGTTAAGTATTCACTGTGTCCTTTGATTATCATTCATATCTTAATATAGGTTCAAATGTTATAAAATAGGAAGCAGGGCGCTGTGGTGAGACCCTGTCTCAAAAAGTAAAAAAATGGGCTGGGGGTGCAGCTTAGTGGTGCAGCACTTGCAGAGCACACAAGCATGAGACCCTGGGTTCAACCCCCAGTACCACACACACACAAAAAGTTATAAAATAGGAGAAAAATGGAGATTTTTTTAATGCTAAGTGAATATTTAATAATATAAAAACTGTGTTAACATGTTAGATAGGATAATGGTATATTGATTATAATTTTTAAAGAATTTTTTATCTTCTAGACTTGCAGGCTGAAATATTGGTGGATGAAATTGTGCGGTGCTTGGCACTGGTGCCACAGTTATCTGAAGTAAGGAGGACAATGGCAATGAGTGCTTTAATTTTAGTTCCATCTTCATGAAATAGAACTTTATTTTACTTCTCCTAAATTTAGTTCATTAAGGTGAAACAAGTCACTTATTCAACACCCACCGGTGTTAGACACTACACAGAGCTGGGCATGCAAAAAATGCCAAGACCAACTTCTTGAGGTCAAGTTAATCACAGTCTGGTGGGGAGACAGATAGAACCGCTGTTATGAGAAATGATTTACCTTGAGCTTTCTTCCAATTGCTGTGAGTTAAGGATCAGTTTACTTCTTCTTAATTATTTTATACCAGGGTCTTAAATGTGGAGTATTCAGATATTTGCTGCTCAAGCATGAACTGAATTGTGAGTGTGTGTGTGTGTGTGTGTGTGTGTGTGTGTGTGTGTGTGTGCGTGTGCATTTGCTCAAAGGCAAGTCTGAGAAAGTACTTTGAATGCAGGAAAAGCCCCTATAAGAGTTTTATCCTAATCACAGTTTCACCTTGTTTGATGATTATGGAGAAGACAGGAGGCCAGAGCGGAGCTGCACAGAGAAGTCAAGGGAAGAAGGAGAAGGAGGAGGAGGAGGAGAAGGGGAAGGGGAAGGGGAAGGGGAAGGGGAAGGGGAAGGGGAAGGGATGAATAACCAACTGAGCACATCTTTTGCAAAAACCTCAGCAAAGGGAACAAAATGAAAGAACTCAGTGAGAGGTGACAAAGATTCCCACCCACAGGAGCAAGCACTAGGCAGGAAGAGTCCCGAACCTCATGTGAAGTAGCAATTCCTCCTCTGCTTGCCAGACTGCCTCCAGCCACCTTGACTCACCGAGACATGTTGCAGGGCTGGTGTCAGCAGTTAACACTGAGCAGCAAAGGCCAGAGATCAGGTGCGTGTAAGCGGCCCCGGGAGCAGGCTTCCCCGGGCCAAAGCCCTCGGAGCAGAATCTCCCTATGCTGCAGAAGAGGCCAGGGTGGAGGAACCAGCGCAAAGAAAACTAAAAGTGGGCCAGGGGGAAATGGCCCTGAGAAGTTCTAAGGAAAAGATATGCTTTGGGGGGCCTGCTGCCCCCGAAGTGGCCCCTATTCCTGAGGCGCAGTTGCCTGCCTTTGCTGAGCAGCCTACTCTCTATGGAGAAGTCAGTACCCCTGTAGGGACACCTGCCCCACAGGCAGTGTTGGCCTCTGGGCCAAAATTGCAGCCGGCGCTAGGAGGAGAGAGGCAGAAGAGCCCAAGTCACCACCAGAGGCCTTTGGTGACAGGTGGTGTGTGGTGGCTGGAGAAGTCACTCTGCAGACACTGAGGGGTGGGTGCAGCTGCAGTTGCATGCTAGATAAGCCTGCGTGCCTGGAAGGAAAGGAGGAGTTAGTCTCTCTCCTTGCCTCCTGCCTGTCTCCCCCACACACACCTGGAGGACAGTATGTCGTGCCCTAAAGGTGTTCACAGGAACAGGATCTGAATTAAGAGCCTCCAGTGAAATTAGGATACCAGGATAAAGGGAGCGTCCATGGTTTTTGGCTCCTTTTCTTAAGTCACCTGCTTTTCTTGCGGAGTGGCCTAATGAAGGGCAGCCAAGACTGAGGCCGATGGAAACCTGAAAGCCCGTGCCCTCGCCAGTGTCCACCTCACCAAGGAATTGTTGGATTTTATTCAGCAGTCACGTACCTACCTGTGGCTTTGGTAAGGCCACCAAGACCCTCCACAGGGGCGTCTCTGAATTCAAGGCATCTCTCAGTTCGTTGTGGTGGCTGTAGACACTGAGCCCCTGGCGATGCCTGCCCCTCCCCATGCTGTGTGAAGACAGTAGCGAGTCCGTCATGTCTGTGTGCTCCAGGCCTGCCGTCGCCTGTTCTGTCACCAGTCACAGAAGGTTCACTGCTGAGGTGGCAGGTCCAGTTGATTGAGCGGTCCATGGAAAGTCTTAGTCTAAGTGTGTGACCTCTGCCATGCTCTCCCCATTGACTCCTTCCTCTGAGTTGCGTTAGTATGTAGTGTTTGAATTTACTTTCTGTTGTTAGAAATATTATACCAATCTGGTTTGTAAAAAAAAAAAAAGTTTTGTTCTGACATGGTGGCACGTGCTTATAATCCCAGTACTTAGGAGGCTGAGGTAGGAGGATCTCAAGTTGGAGGCCAAGTTGGGCTCCATAGTGAGACTCTGCCTCCAAAAAAAAAAAAATGTTTTAACATTTCCTTTTCTGTCTCTTCTTCCAACTCAGTCTGATCTTAAGATGCTCATTTGTGTTTCCTGGCTGCCCATACACAGACTCACTGTTCAGGCACACACTTTTCTTTTCTGCTTTTGTGCCTTTTCATGTTCTTCTTTGCTGACTTGGAATATTCTCTTGCTTCCATTGCTACTCTCTTTTCAGCTGAATCCATTCTTCAAGGGCCCAACTCAAGCACTTGCTCTTACTTTAAGCCTTTACAGACTAATTGGCCCACAGTGATCTGTCTGTTACACTTGGTTTCTTAGCCTTTCTTGGTCGGTCAGTACTGGCTGTGAGCAGCTTTGACAGGTGGAAGGGTGTCAGGTTTACACCAACATGGGTTAGGATCCCTGCCTGAACACGTACCCTCTGTCTAACGGTCTGGGTTCTGTGATGACTTTCATAATTCTCTTGTTATGAGGATTATCAGACTCTTACCTGGGTAAGGAGGGGATTGGATGAAGCAGTGTTTCCCAAAATGGGGTGCTATTCTAGCTCTGGGAATAGATACGCTAGCAGGAACCCAAGTGATTCTTCATATACCGTGGCATTTGGGAACTTTGAGCGGAAGACCTCTAGGTTCTTCAGACTGCTGATGTGTTTTGATATTCTAGGACATCCTTGTGTTAGTGATCTGCTCACGTTTGCTGGTGGACTTGTGTCTGTTTATGCCTTCTCACTCGAGAGCTCCAATAAGGCCAGTGTTTTGAATTTTTGATTAGATGTATGGGTGAACATAAGAATTACAAGGACTTGAGTAAGAAAATACATTTTATACTTATTCTAAGGAGCCCTTTCCAGGTGTGGATGGTGGAAATTCAGTTGTTTTTCCTATATCTATTTAAACATGTGAACCATATTTCTTGTCATTGGCTGCTTTCAGTGTAATTATAAATTTCTTCAGTCTTCTAATTTTTTTTTTTTTTTTTTGAGGTGCTGGTGGAGGATTGAACCCCAGGGCCTTGGGCCTACTTTGCCGGCGCTCTACCACTGAGCTGTACTCCTACCCCTTATTTATTTTTTATTTTGAGCCAGGGTCTTGTTAAGTTACACAAGCTGCCTCTGGCCTTAAACTTGGGATCCTCCTAACCCAGCCTCCTGAATGGCTGGGATTACGTGACTGCACCACGGCACCCAGCCAATAGGATTTTTGTTTTTTTTCATGTTTATCTTATTTATCAAGAAGTATTGGTGATTGATCAAAGGAAATAGTATTCTAGAGGTTTGCTTTCATTATTCTACAGAAATCACATCATTTAATCTGTAGCCACTTGAGAGATCAGATGTGCCATTTGTCTTAAATTATGCCAAGCTAGTTTTGTAGTCCTGTAATGAAAACTTGCAGCATAAAACATTTTATATCTCTGCATCCTGTACTTTTGGTCCATTTTCCTTTTCAGAAGCTCTCTTTGCATTTGGCTTTGTGTTAATTGCAAGGGGATTTAGTATTAATAGACAAGTGACCTAACAAACCCTTTAGAAATGAGCTTTGGGGTGTGTTAAAAAGTTCGTCAGATTTTTTTTCATAAAACTCTAATGTTTTTCTCAGATCTCATTTAATTGATAGGACCCTTACGATTATGTGGAGGTCTACCCGATCATCAATTGCTAGAAAACACAGTTGTCTTTACTCATACGTTCATGAATATATTATTTGAAAAATATAGTTACTGCTGACATAGACTGACTAAACCCCAGCGTAGCTGCTAATGGTATAGTTGAGGCTATAGGTCTGTTTTAAGATCCTCCCCCCACTGGAGCTTGAACCCCAAGCCTTTGTGCACACTAGCAAGTGCTCTACCACTGCGCTGTACCCCACAGACCGGTTTTTACTTTTTATTTTGAGACAGGCTCTCACTAAGTTACATAGGCTGCCTCTGGCTTCAAACTCACGACCCTCCTGTCTCAGCCTCCCGTGTCCCTGGGATTACAGGCATGCACCAGCACACCTGGCTGTTTTAAGTTTGAATTACAACATTATTTAAATTAAGATGTATAAATTTCTTCTTTTTTTTTTTTTTTTTTCCCAAAACCAAGTTGGCTTTTGTTTGGGAAGAAAGAAGCTCCTCCATCCTATGTTACTCCTTTCTCACTTTGCTTTTCCCTTATACACACTTAGATCCAAATATTAAATCACTGACTTATGGAAATACACATTTCAAAAATTGTGTAACTTGCAGTTTTGTATGCTATGAGCTAAACTTTACAAGACTTGCATATTATGTGGGATGACCTAAAAATTAGTTTTTCAGGCTTACTAAAATGAGATTATGTACGTATAGAAAAGTGGGATCATAGCATTTTCCCCCTTAGGTCCCTTTCATTATTGGCAAAAGCATTTAGGCTAAGAGGCTTTATCTTTTGGTATTATCATGGTTTACCCCTTGGAAGTGTAGCATAGATTTGAACGTATTGCACATATTAACCCTAGTCTTATTGAAATCATTTTTATGGTTATTAAAATAATTTTGGCTACTCTCAGTTAATCCCTTGTTTCTCTTAGGACCCATAAATCATGGAAGAACATGAATAATATAAGAAATACGTTTTCACTGTTCACTATTATTTTCAAGTTATAAATTACATGCAGACATTCTGTGGCCGTTATCAACAATGCTATATACACAGTAGTTTTATAAGGTGTTTTTTTTTATCCTAAACCCTAAATTTAAAAAATTGCTTTTTGTTACACGTTTTCGTTTTCTTTGACTCAAAACTGTTTATTTGGATCTACACGCGAGGTAACAGGACATTCTGTTCTAGGTGCTCATTGTCTTTCTTCTGCATACTGTTCCTGGGCGTTCTTATCTACCGTCTTGCTACTAAATAATATCTACATATACTATGATTGCAAAGTCATATCTCTGTGTAGTTGGTTGGGACCCCGAAATGCAATGGACTCGTGCAGATGAAGGATTTTGACAGAGGACCCAGCCCCCTGTGTGGGACTGAGCACTTCCTCCTCCCTTTTGTTGGGTTTTCTTACATAAATCATGTAGATGTATCCTCATAATACAAAGCGAGACAGAGCTTTCTCCATTAAACCATGTAAATGTAAAGCTTATCTTCAAAGTATACAAAGTACAAGGCAAGTAAAAAAGCCATGCGACATCTGCCAGAGCAAATCTGTAATGAGTATCTTATCTAGCCTGTATAGCCTCCCTGTAATCTGGGGCAGATAAACACCATTCCCTTGAAAGGTTGCCTCCAAGGTCCCAGAAATCTTGCATGCATTTCGGGTAGGAGTTACTGTTCCATGAAACAAGTTGGCTCTACAGACTGCCTTTGATATTCAAATAAAGGTCATGCCTTCTTCATGCCCCTCATCTACATCTTTGGATTTCTCTCTTGGCCCAACATCTACATTTTAGTTACATACAGGCATTTCCACATGATTATCTCTTAGGCGCCTCAAATTTAGTGTGTTAGAAACTAAACTCATCTTTAGCCGCAATCCAAAACAGTGATACAGTGTGTGCCCTTGTATCATTTTGTGTTTTTTAGTAATAAGATGTGGTATCAATTGATAGCTTGAAAAATAAAATTGGCTGAAATTTGGAAACACCCATCATTTTTAAATTCAAAATACCACTCTTTAACTAAACAAAAATGAATGGTATGGATGTGCTCTGTTAGTAAAGGTATAAATAACACAGAATTAAAACAAAGAGGAAATAAGAGTAAGTTAAAGGTTGGCCTAGGCAAACTGTTTTTATGAATGAGAGTTGGTAAGCATTTATATCTGGAAACAAAATTGTGATGAAATTTATTTCAATAAACTATATAAAAAGTTTTAAGACATAAAAGTAAATAAAATAGATTACTATATAAAAAGTGGGCTGGGATTTAGCTCAGTTGGTAAAGCGCTGCACTGCAGTCTCTGAGGTCCCCAGTTTAATTCCCAGCACCACAAGAATGGGAGAAGGACCTGGCAATCCACTCCCAAGGCAATCTCGAAACAGTCAGCCATTGAAAACCCTAAGAGGGTCGCTGTGAGTCGGATACTGACTCGACAGCACACAACAACAACAACATATAAAAAGTTTTAAGGCATACAAGTAAATAAAATAGATTATACACAGATTAAAAATTCATCATTCTTAAATATTGCTAACTTAAAAAAATAATAACCCTTATACATATAGGTAAAGAAAACAATAAATGAAATATGTTGTTAGGTGCCATCGAGTCGGTATCCGACTCATAGTGACCCTCATAGGGTTTTCAATGGCTGACTATTTTGGGATTGCCTTGGGAGTGGATTGCCAGGTCCTTCTCCCATTTTTGCGGTGCTGGGAATTGAACTCGGGACTTCAGAGACTGCAGTGCAGCGCTCTACCAACTGAGCTAAATCCCAGCCCCAAAATGAAATATATTGGTGACTATATGCCTAAAAGTTACTCATTTCACTACTGATTATCTAACATTCTGATTTCAAAGAGATGTTATTTCCATCAAAGAGATGGAAAAAAAAAAATGTGAGCTCTTGATTTGGTGAAATGAGGTATGCCCTGAGTATGGAAGAGAGATTGGGCATTACCAATATATGGAGCGGGAGGGAAGGAGATCAGCTAGAGAGAAGCTAAGACAACATTTCGTATATTTGTATAGTGGGCAAAGTATTTTCTCCTTCCCAACCCCTAGGCCTAGGGGGTTAGATTAGACCCACGGCCTCACACATACTTTGCAAGTGCTCTACCACTGCGCTGCACCCTCAGACCCTTTTTTATTTTTTATCTTGAAGTGGTCTTGCTAAGTTACATAGGATGTCTCTGGCCTCAAACTTGCGATCCTTCTGCCTTTACCTCCCGAGTCTCTGGGATTACAGGTGTTTGCCACTGTGCTTGGCTAATAGTGAGCAGTAGAATGCAAAGGTTCTAGTGGGGTGGAGCTGGATAATAACACTAAAATTGCTACCAAGAAGGAGGGAGTTGTATGTGTGTCCATTCCAAAGCTTGGAATTAAATAATAGAACCTTTACAGTTATTTCAAGGAAAGATGTGATTGATATTTACTTCCTTTGCATAAACTTATTTAATTTAATTAATTAATTAATTAATTTATTTTGCGGTACTGGGGGATTGAACCCAGGGCCTTGTGCTTGCATGCTTTGCAAGTGCTGGACCACTGAGCTGCGCCCCCAGCCCATTTTTTTTTTTACTTTTTGAGGCAGGGTCTCGCTAAATTACACAGACTACGTCTGGTCTCAAACTTGCGATCCTCCTGCCTCCACCTTCCGAGCCTCTGGGATTACAGGCATGCGCCATCGTGCCCAGCAGCTCCTTGCATAAATTTCTAATGATTTTATGGGCTACTGTAGCAGACTAGGCAAGTTATACTGAATTAGTCTGTCTTCAGTTTTATTCATGTTAAGTTTAAAATGTTATTGCTTATTTTTTTGTGGCAAAGAGGAAACCAAATACTAAAATAAATTGGAGGCATCGTTTTTCCTGATCAGCTGTCTTTCACCTTTTTATGGGAATAAGGATTCTTACATCAGTCTACCTCATTTTCCCAAGGAGAATAGCAACCCAGAAAATGTAATTGATTTGCTTTTAAGTTGACACATGTAATTATGACAAAATTAGGGATTGGATATGTTTTTGAGTCCAGTGTTCTGACAGATCTCCCATGCCATGTCTACCTTCTTAAGTTGAAGGTGTTTATGAAGATTTGGTTAAATAGTTTGATTATTGCACTTTGCAATGTAGACGTAAATAGGTGGTTAGATTAGTACCTGTGAATATAACAGAATAGAAGTATATTATACCATGGAAAATAGATAAAATCTTCTTACAAGTTTAGTAAAAAATATGGTATTTTTTTAAATTTTTAGTGTATGATACGTTTTCATAATATCCTGAAAATATAAGTGCATGTGATTATCAGTTTTATTTAAAATATCGAACAACTTCATATTTTAGAGTTATGTAATTCTCTCCCCGTCTCTCTTTTAAATAGAAAAAATGAATGCATCGAATCAGCCTCCACATAAAGACACTGGAAAGGCAGTGGAGAATGTGGAAGAATACAGTTATAAGCAGGAGAAAAAGATCCGAGCAACGCTCCGAACAACAGAGCGTGACCATAAGAAAAACGTCCAGTGTTCTTTCATGTTAGACTCAGTGGGTGGGTCTTTGCCAAAAAAATCTATTCCAGATGTGGATCTCAATAAGCCTTACCTCAGCCTTGGCTGTAGCAACGCTAAGCTTCCGGTTTCTGTGCCCATGCCTATAGCCAGAACTGCACGGCAGACTTCTAGGACTGACTGTCCGGCAGACCGTTTGAAGTTTTTCGAAACCCTACGACTTCTGCTAAAGCTTACCTCAGTCTCAAAGAAGAAAGACAGGGAGCAAAGAGGACAGGAAAACACTTCCGCTTTCTGGTTTAACCGATCCAATGAGCTGATCTGGTTAGAGCTGCAAGCCTGGCATGCAGGCCGGACCATTAATGACCAGGACCTCTTTTTATATACTGCCCGCCAAGCCATCCCAGACATTATCAATGAAATCCTGACTTTCAAAGTGAATTATGGGAGTATTGCCTTTGTTAAAAACGGAGCCGGTTTCAATGGTACTTCAGTAGAAGGGCAGTGCAGAGGCCCCCATGGAGCAAAGAGTATGGGTTACTCGACGTACCATGAGCATCTCCAACGCCAGAGGGTCTCATTTGAGCAAGTCAAACGGATAATGGAGCTGCTAGAGTACATAGAAGCACTTTATCCATCCTTGCAGGCTCTCCAAAAGGACTACGAAAAATATGCTGCAAAAGATTTCCAGGACAGGGTGCAGGCACTCTGTCTGTGGTTAAACATCACAAAGGACTTAAATCAGAAACTGAGGATTATGGGCACCGTTTTGGGCATTAAGAATTTGTCAGACATTGGCTGGCCAGTGTTTGAAATCCCTTCCCCTCGACCATCCAAAGGTAACGAGCCAGAAAACGAGGGTGAAGACACAGAGGGAGAGTTGAAGGAGCTGGAAAGTAGTACAGACGAGAGCGAGGAAGAGCGAACCCCCAACCCAAGGGTCTCAGAACTCAGGCCATCCGCAGACAACAGTTTCGACTTCCAGTCACCAGACTGCACATCCCGGAAGCTTGAGAGGCTGGAATCGGAGGAGGAGTCTGTGGGCTGGGGAGTAGCAGACTGCAGCACCGAACCAGACTTCAGTAGGCATTGTCTGACTTCTATTTACAGGCCATTTGTAGACAAAGCGCTGAAGCAGATGGGGTTGAGAAAGTTAATTTTAAGACTTCACAAGCTAATGGACGGCTCCTTGCAAAGGGCACGTGTAGCCCTGGTAAAGAGTGATCGCCCAGTGGAGGTAGGTTTCCGTGGGTGTTAGAACCATGATATCCTTAGTTCCATTGTTTATTAGAAATTATAATGTGTGTTGTATCCCTTGTTACATACTTTCATATTCCTCATATTTTAAAGGGATAAGTGGCAGTTATTATAAAGTGCATATTTAGTTGTTTCTGTAAAGTATTATCATAAATGGATCTATGAAAATCCTATGAAACTTAAGTGCAGGGTGATGTGTGGAAAGAAAAAGTCGAACCATATAAATACAAGATGGAGAAGGACAGGTTAGGTATAAATAAAAGGGATAAAAGCCACGATCATGGATGTCCGCAAGCTGCAAATGAGTCAGTAGAATGTTAACATTGTGCTTAGAAGTTCTAAAATTAATATTGTATCCAAGATCACAGATATAGCCCGCCCGCCCTTCCTTCCATCCAACTATCCTTCCCTCCTTCTCCTCCCCTCCCTCCCTTCCTTTCTTTCTGTTTCTTTCTTCCTTTCTTCTCTTTCCTTTCTTATTTTGCAGCGCTGAGGACAAGTGCCCTACCATTGAACCATATCCCCAGCCCTTTCTGTTCTTTGAAATAGACACTCTCTTTTGAGTAGCATGTCCATTTTAAAGAAATGCATATTGTAGAGAAATGTAAAAATGATCAAAGAAAAACTGTACACTATTTGCAAGATTAAAAGTGTCCAGTGTAGATGATAGAAATTTAAGGAAAGTCTTGATTATTGCTAAGTACATGCTTCAGTCTTTGAAGATTTTGGGGAGAGGAACATATCCACCAGAGGATGTGGCTTGAAATTTGGTTTTGATAGTTTGATTCCGTAGAGATTCTTTACTGCTTATGGTGATAAAATTAGAAAGGAGCGTATTGTGGGACAGTGTTCATCAGAGATCAAAATAATACCAGCCATTTTTCTCTTTTGAGTTTTGTGTGTTATTTGCCTGAAAGCAAAAGCACCCAGACTTATGATGTTCTGTATACCTGTGTTAGCTGATTTGAAATTGTGGTGTTTAAACACACACACACACACATATTTTATATCTATACTTGTCATTTTTATTTTTTAACTTCAGTTTGTTATGTAATCTGGCTTGCTTTGGAGTCAAATGGTAAAACAAAAAGCATTTCTTTAAACGTGAGAAACACCTGAAGAGAACCTGATTTGCAAGCTTTTTATCTACATTCTCACAGCCAGATCCTGAACCCTTGGGCGGAAATGTTCAAGCATTCACATAAGTATAGCAAGAGCTTTATAAAATGACAATATTTTATAGGTATTTTTAGTAGAATTTTTTACTTTGTGAATGATGTGAATGATCTCTTTGATGCACATCTCTTTTTTTTTAGAGCAAATGAGCTTTTTTCCCTTGTAGGCCATGAATCATTATTGTATGAATCACTACAATAAAATTTTATTATAATACAGGTTTCAAAATCAATAGAACAAAACTATAGATATGTAATAAGAATTTATTGTATATTTCAAATGGTGAATAACTTACTTTAGTCTAGACCTTTGTCTGTTGTTGTTGTTAGGTACTATCAAGTCAGATCTGACTCATAGTGACCCTAAGTACAGCAGAATGACCCTAAGTACAGTAGAATGAAATACTACCCAACACCGTGCCATGCACACAGTCTTTATGTTTGAGTCCATTGTTGCACTATTGTGTTTCTTCGAATTTTGAGTGGAGCCACATCAGCAAAAGGAGGTTCTAGGAGCTTTACTCCATTCCGTCATTAAAGTCAGCTCTACTTTGAGGTGGCAACTCTACCCCTGTCGTTTGGAATGCCTTCCAACCTGGGGCGCTCATTTTCCAGCACTGTATTTGACAGTGCTTCCCTGCTATTCATTGAATTTTCAATGGCTAAATGTTTTGAGAGTGGGCTGCCAGTTCCTTCTCCCTGGTCTGCCTTAGTCTGGAAGTTCAGCTGAAATCTATCTACCATGGGTGGCCCTGCTGGTATCTGAAACACTAGTAGCATAGCTTTCAGCATCACAGCAATACTCAAGCCCCCACAGAATGACAAGCTGACAGATGTGGGGGAGATTTTCTCTAGCATGGTATAATTCCATCAAGACACGTGTGGGCAAGACAGGATTGGTGTTCAATTTTTATTGTGATCAGTAGTTTTGAAGCAGTATGAACACAAAGCCCTGGCAGAGTGGCCTTTTCTGTAATTCAGTGGTTCTCCTGGGAGTGAGAGGCCCACGTGGTGAGGGCTGGGCAAGACGGCCATGTTGGCCTCTTTCACGTGCTTTGCAGGTCCTCCTTAAATTCTCTTCCTCCCCCTCCACACTGTGGCAATTAGCGAGTGCCACTAATGGGAGTCCTTTGCATCCCTTAGAGGTGTGAGAGCAAGTAAGGACTGAGGCTGGGTACCTTTGATTCATATTAAAACTCATGTGGAAAAAAGATGATGATTTACCCACAGCCTTGAACTCTGATCAAAATTGTATTCCTTTGACCAGTTGATATTTAACTGAATAGGTTATGCTTGCTGGAGAAAACAAGAAGCACATTCAAATTCAAAGTGTATAAAGTACGTGAATTGCAGTCTGTTTATTAGAATTATCTGTAGGTTGTTTGAGGCTGGGATTTAGCTCAGTTGGTAGAGCGCCGCTCTGCTGTCTCTGAGGTCCCGAGTTTGATTCCCAGCACCACAAAAAATGGGAGAAGGACATGGCAACCCATTCCCAAGGCAATCCCGAAACAGCCATTGAAAACCCTATGAGGATCGCTATGAGTCGGACTCGACTTGATGGCACCTAACAACAACAACAACAACATAGATTGTTTGCTTTTCTGAAAAATGAACTACAGAAGCCCCTTTTGATTTAAATTTTGGTTCATAAAATGTTAAGTGTTTGCCAAGTAGGGAAAAAATAACTAAAGTAGAACTTCTTCTGTATTGGAAATTAATCTGAACTTACAAATGGTGAGGCTCTGAAATTATAATTAACTCAGTGGGAAAGTAACATTTTGTTTTATTCCCATTTCAGGAACATAATTTCTATAAGGGGAAAAGAGAGTGCATACGTGAGAGTGTATGTGTGTGCGCGCGTACGCGCGTGCATACATATACACTCCCTTCCTGGGTTTATTTCATCTTAGTCATTTTATTAAGCGTGTCAGGCAAAGAGCCACAATTCTGAGGTCCAGTGTCCAGGTTCCATTTCATATAGTGGCTCTTTCTTACTATTGTTGTTGTTGTTAGGTGCCGTCGAGTCGGTATCCGACTCATAGCGACCCTCTGTACAACAGGGGAAACAGTATTGTCAGTGCTTCTCTGCTGTTCATAGAGTTTTCAATGGCAGATTGATTTTTGGGAGGGGGTTGCCAGGTCCTTCTCCCAAGCCTGCATCACCTGGTGTTCCAGGCGGTCTCCCATCCAGGTACTAACCAGGCCCGGCCCTGCTTAGCTTCCGGGATCTGATGGGATCGGATTCCACAGGGCTACGGCTGCAGGCATTTTCTTACTATACAGCATTGCAAATGACCTTGTCTTTCTGATCCCGTGTCTTTGCATCTGGTAAAATGCATGTGATAATGCTTTCCTTCCTACCTCACAGGGTTGTTGTGAGGCATAAAAAGATATTTGTATAAATAGCAAAATGCTACACAAGTCAAGTATAAACTCCTATATTTTTAGAAGTTTTATTAAAGATTTTTTTTTCTCCTATGAAGCTAATTGTAAATAAGCTTCTTTATTTTTACAATGCATTTTACTTGTTAATCTCTGCCAAATAATCATCATATATTTAAGGGCATACATTTTAGCCAATATAACTTTTTAGGTTGGAGGATGATTTTGTGTTCATTCTTAATTTTTAGAAACATCTGAATTAACTCATTTCACGTTGTACCTGATGCTTATCTTATGCTTTATACTGTTTTTGTGGTTTCTGTGATAGTAGAAGTGGATATAGTTGATGGATTTTATCAAAAGGAGAATATATTTGTGATATTTTCTTTTTCTTACCTATGTCTGTATACGTTATTCCTAAATTAATTATAATCCAGTGTTTACAAGTGCATATTTAATTGCCCTTTGTTTTAAACATGCTTGACAAAATAATTTTCTTCTGATGCTTTATTATATTTCAGAATATTTTAAACTTTGCAACTAGTGATGCTACAAAGTCTATTTGCAATTTGGTTCAACAATATGAACATCTTACCTAGTCTTAACAATCTGTTCAAATTATGAAGTTGTAGCTCCTAGCTTCTGTGAATTAATTTCCTCAGGACACATTTCTAATTAAATGAGCAGTCTCTGGTTAACAGATGGGTTCACTTCTGAGCTTTATTTGTAAGGCAGTTGTTTGGAATCCTGACAATATTCATCTATAGAAACAATGTTGTAAATGAGAGAATCTCAGACTGTCAAATAAAATGTGCTTATATCTGTATAACTAAACTGATAATACCAGCTGAAATTTCTTCCCCAAGCAGCAAGGACAGCATAAATAAGAGGAAAAGAACATAAGCTCTTTTTGTCCTTTTCTGGATCTAGAGACGATCTGAGGTCTTTCTTGTGCTTCCTCATTTATATTCTGGTTCCCTTATTCCCTTGCTATCTGAACCTTCCAGGATATCATGATTCCGTCTTACCTTTTTTCTCTGACTTTGCCTAAATGTAAATTCCTATACTCCGAGTATTTTAATTTTAGGTATGAATGTGCCTGATAGCCATTTCCAAATAATCCTTGCTGGGTTCCCTGTGGTATAGGTCTTTTAGCGTCTAGATCTTGCTTGTTTGCCGTAGACACTGTTTATGTAGTGATCCTTCCCAACCTTCTTCAGAAAGTAATAGGAATTATCTCAGTGTGCAGGACTTTCCTGATGTTTTTCCCAACAGTGACTGCAGCTAAAGGCTGACCTTTGTAATAAGACTACATATAGTTGAGTTTTAGGTTAAAAATTAAAACCAGAAGCCATGTAAACATATATAAAAATGATGTTTGCGGGGCGTGGTGGCGCACGCCTATAATCCCAGCAGCTGGGGAGGCGGAGGCGGGAGGATCGCAAGTTCGAGACCAGAGGCAGTCTGCGTCACTTAGCGAAATCCTGTCTCAAAAAGTAAAAAAATGGGCTGGGGGGTGCAGCTCAGTGGTCCGGCACTTGCAGAGTATGCAAGCATGAGGCCCTGGATTCAAGCCACAGTACCACACACACAAAAAAATAAATAAAATAAATCTTGAATATTAAAGCTACCCAACCCAATTGTATTTTTAAAACTAACCTTTTAATCTTGGCATAATTTCAGATTTACAGAAACCTTGCAATGATAGTATAGAGTTCTCCTGTGTTCTTCATGCAGCTTCCCCTAATATTGATTATTTAACTTTGTATTTTTGTCAAAACTACTGTTAACATTGGCATGAGATACTGTCAATTAAACTATAGACTGTTGGATTTCTTGTTTTTTTCTATTATTTCTCTTTTCTGTTCCAGAATCCAGCCAAGGATGTACCACATACAGTTAGTGCTCATGTCTATGCATTTGGATTCGTCTGATGTTTTCTCATGACTGGACTGGGAGGGTGGGCCTGGGAAAGAACACCACAGAGTTGAAGTGCCCTTATGGTATCACATGGTGACTTTTTTGTTTGTTTGTCTTGGAGGTACTTAGGGTTGAACTCAGGGCCTTGCACATACTTTGAAAGTGCTCTCCCACTGGGCTGCATCCCCAGCCAATTTCTTATTTTTCACCTCGAGGCAGGACCTGGTTAAGTTACTTAGGCTGTTTCTGGCCTCGAACCTGTGATCGTCTGGCCTCCATGTCCTGAGTTGCTGGGATTACAGGTGTGAGCCACTACACCTGGCTTCACATGATCACTTTTGATGTTACTTGTGATCACTTGTTAGGGTAGTACCTGCTAGGTTTCTCCAGAGGTTACCAGTTTTTCATTTCTGTATTCTGTTCTATGAAAGTGAGTCATTTAATCTGAGAAAGATAAGAAAAAAACCAAAACCACTAAAGGCAGAGCAGAGTGAGTCTATGGAGGGGTAATAAAAAAGAAAGAAAAGAAGGAAGGAAGGGAAAGAGGGAGGGAAGGAGGAAGAGAAAGAGAGAAAGGGGAAGAGAAAGAGAGAAAGGGAAAGAAAAAGAGGGAGGGAAGGAAAGAAAGAAGATAAGACAAGGGAAAGAAGGAAGGAAAGAAAAAAGAAAAGAAAGAGAAAGAAAGAAATAGAGTAGTCAGTCAACTGGCTTGGGTTCTTTTGCTCTACCTGGATGTAAATTGTGGGTAGGCAAGGAGGAGCCCTTTCAGATGCTGGTCATAGATGTTATGCCACTCAGTGTTTGACAGCAATGAGTGGTGGCAGCAGGTGGGTTGGAATAGCAGCAGCAAATGGCACTCTCTAGTGTTACAGCACTTATGTGGGCCAAGGAAATGGCGTCCTTGCCCTGTAAGCATTACAACTCTTATGTAGGTTGAGGAGTTGAGAATCCTCAGCCTTCAACAGTAATTGGCATTGCAGCTACTGGATGTGATCCTCAGCCCTGACAGTGGCCAGTGTCACAGCTCCCAGCTCCAAAGTTTCTAAGACCGTTGGCCCTAAAGACTTGATAGCTCTCTGGAACTCTTCTCATGACTGGGACCTGCATTTTCTCTTTTCTGGCTCTTTCCAGCCTTCTTTCCTGTTTCATTCTCAGCTCTTTGTCTCCTCTTGACTTCTCTTTACTTCAACTGTCTTTCTTCTTCCTCCTCTGGTCGCTCTTTAGAAACCATTCAGCCACCTCTTAGTACTGCAGCATTGTCACTTTTGCTACCATTTGGGAGACAGCAATTGCTGTCTTGCTGCGGCTATTTCTCTTGTTGTTTGCTGCCTTTTTGCAGCTGTCAGTTGCAGCTGTCAGTGCCTTGCTGCTTGATCATTTGCCAGTCAATCAATAGGGTCTGCCCCTTTTAGGGCTGTGGTTCTTGTGGCTCCTCCACAGCTTGTTGTCAGAACCGCTGGCTTCTTGGCTGTGCTGCTGGTATAGTCTGAGCCACAGGGGGCAGTGGGAGCCTTGCAACTCTTGGGTGCTAGCTCCAACCAGAGCAGTCCCTGACCCTGCTGCCAGAGATTGGAGCTGTGGTGTGGTAAGGCTCCCATGTTCTAACTCTGACAGGAGCACTTCCCATCCCCACTGCCAGTGATTGGAGCTATGTGTGGAGGATGGGGCCATACTCTGCTTCTTGTCAGCTGGCGGGAGCCTCGTGACTCCTATGTGTTAGCATAGAGTAGAGTAGCTCCCAGACCACTGGCAGCGATTGGAGCTGTGGTGGTGAGGGGCTGCACTCTGCTCTTTGCCTCTGCCTCAAGATAGCTGGCTGTAGCTCCTGAGTACCAGTTGTCCTTCTGTCCTGCCACTGCTCCACCATCCTCCTGCAGCTCTGCCATCCTTGCTGCCATCACTGCTCTCTCTGTCTTTTCATCTCTGTCTCTGCTTTTTGTTGTGTGTTACCAGCTCAGCTGAGGTACTAGGAATAGGCAGAGAGATCACTCAAGAGAAGCCTTTTATTGGACTTAATGTTGCACCATCAGAGGAGGAAACACAAGAGGGTTTCTCCAAGCTCACTTGCTCAAGTGAACTGAGTAGCCTACTGATACGGCCAGAAAGGGAGTGTTTGCCCCAATTGCAGTTATACTGTCATGCAAATAAAGGTTTGTGTTTACATCAATCACATCATTATCCCTTTTACACTAGTCACAGCAGTCTTTTCTAGTGTTCCCTCTGTGGCCTGGGTGGAAATGGTTGCAAGGAAAGGTCAGTGCAAACTTCTTGAAACAGTTATGGCTGGGGCCACACCCCAGGACCTGTAGCAACTAGCTGCTTTCATGTAGCTTCCTCACGATGTCTGTGGAATGTTTATAATGGCAGGTATTGGTGTGCGGGTGGTTTGGTTGGCCAACAGTCCTTTTGCTCAAGACAGCCAAAGCCATAAAGGAAAGCTCAGTAGCTTCCAATTAGAGAATCAAATCACCCCAGCCCCTGACATCTGTCCTTCCTTGCCAGAAAATAAGTGGTGTAAGGAGCACTCACAGAAGAAAAAACCTTATCCTTACTGTTGAGTTTTACACTATATTAACAACACTTAACAGCCAGTACACCAGCGAGATGTGGGTCCCCCTGATCTGTCTCAGGTGTAGTATCTCCATATATTATTTGGAATTCCTTATGGAAGATTTGCCTCTTCGCTACCATTTATTTATTCAATCATTTTTATCAGTATGGACTTAGAAATATTTGGTTTTTGTCTTTGGGTTATAATCCAGTACCAATGGGACCCATTTTGTTGTTCAGTCTGCTATCACTTTAGCCATTGGCACTCTTTCGGTGGGTTCTATGTCCATTGACGTGCCCTTGTTCTTTTTGCTTGTTTTTCTTTTTGTGTGCTATCTGAGTGGTGTCTTACTTTTGGACACCACAAGATTCTCCAGGCTTGTCCTGTGTTTTCACTATTGTAGTCCCAGAACTGGCCACTTCTCTAAGGAGCTCTGGTTCCTTCGAATGGAGAATGATACTTGGAACTCAAGATGTGGGCACTGGGATGTTCATTGCTATTGGGACATCATTGCTTTTAGACTCTCCTAGTGACAGTTAGAAATACACAGATGTCTTCTAACCCATGTATGCACACAGCTTTGTAACTACTTAATCTCTTTATTTACCTATGATGAGTGTGAGTTCATACTACTGTCTCTGGCTCAACTCCAACACTACAAGGTTTATACTAATCTTCCTCTTATTTGTAACTTTTTCCTCTTAAAATGTGAAATGTGGCTCCTGTTAACATGTTTATTCAACTAGTGTACATGTGCCTGCAGCCGTACCACTGTGGCGTCAGATCTCGGAAGCTAAGCAGGGTTGGGCCTGGTTTGTACTTGGGTGAGAGACCACCTGGAAACACCAGGTGCTGTAGGCTTGCGAGAAGGACCCAGCAACCCACTCCCAACAAACAATCAGCCACTGAAAACTCTGTGAATAGCAGAGAAGCACTGACAATAGTGTTTCACCTGTTGTACGTAGGGTCACTATGGGTCAGACACTGACTCAAATGGCACTAACAACAACAGTACACATTGGGGCTGGAGTTTAGATTAGTTGGTAGAGCACCTGCTCTTCACTTTCTGAGGACCCAGGTTCAATCCCCAGCACCGCAAAAATGGGAGAAGGTGTGGCAGTCCACTCTTGAAACAATCCTGAAACAATCAGCCATTGAAAATCCTACGAGGGACACTATGAGTCAGACCTGACTCAACAGCACCTAACAGCAACAAGTATACACGTAGTTTCCGAACTGCGAGTAGTAAATTTATGAACGAGGGTGCAGTGTTTAAGTAGACTTCTTTTTGTCGTTAGCTTTCAGTGGTCAATACATTGTTCCAGAATGACATAGGTCAGTGCTTTTAGGGATGTTATGTTGCACATCTACATTATAGTAAGATTTTTTTTTTTTTTTGTCTCAGTCTGCATGCCATCCTGGCCCGCCCCTGCAAAAGTCCTGGTTGATTTTTTAAAATTTGTACTCTTGTATAGTTCTGTGAATTTTGTGCAATTTAACAATTAAGAACCCATAAAATATGTGAGGGCTGGGATTTAGCTCCGTTGGTAGAGCGCTGTGCTGCAGTCTCTGGGGTCCCGAGTTCAATTCCCAGAACCACAAAAATGGGAGAAGGGCCTGGCAATCCACTCCCAAGGCAATCCCGAAACAGTCAGCCATTGAAAACCCTATGAGGGTCGCTATGAGTCGGACACCGACTCTACAGCACCTAACAACAACAACAACAAAAGATGGGAAGTTATAGGTTGTGCTGTTGTTAATTAATGCTCATTTTTTGCCTTCCTCACGAAATTTCTTTATTTTCAGAAGAAGAAAAAGATAAAATGATATTTCTCTTTCAGTGTAATCTATAAAATATTATATGACTTTGCCTATTACCATACCTGTTACCTCAAACATGAGGAAGATGTTTTGGTTACTTTCTTAATTGCTTTCTTTTGATTTAGAAACGATCATGTAACTATTACAAGTTTAATGGCTGATGAAATACTCTTTGTCTTTGGAGTCAAGCAGTAATTATACTAATTTTTTCCTATACACAGAAGAAAGAGTGAACAAGTATTCAGTGGGCAAAGCGTGTAGAAACTAGACTGCTACTTAGTCATGATCCAGACACAGCAACTCTATTAAGTGGTGGTGTTATTTCTGCAGTATATACATAAGGACACTGGCTTAGACAGAGGACATAACTTTCTTCAAATCATAGCACTATGGATTGTTAGAGGGATTCAAACTCAAGAATTCTGGGATACCACACCTTAAGATATGCTAATGTTTTTCACACCTGACTATACATTAACATTACCTTGTTGTTGTTGTTGTTGTTAGGTGCTGTTGAGTCGGTATCCGACTCATAGTGACCCTCATAGGGTTTTCAGTGGCTGTTTCGGGATTGCCTTGGGAGTGGATTGCCAGGTCCTTCTCCCATTTTTGCGGTGCTGGGAATTGAACTCAGGACCTCAGAGACTGCAGCGCAGCGCTCTACCAACTGAACTAAATCCCAGCCTGTAAGAGAATTGTTGTTGTTGTTGTTGTTAGGTGCCGTCGAGTCAGTATCCGACTCGTAGCAACCCTCTGTACAACAGGGGAAACACTATTGTCAGTGCTTCTCTGCTGTTCATAGGGTTTTCAATGGCAGATTGATTTTTGGAAGGGGGTTGCCAGGTCCTTCTCCTAAGCCACAGCTTCTGGTGTTCCCAGTGGGTCTCCCATCCAGGTACTAACCAGGCCCGACCCTGCTTAGCTTCCAAGATCTGACGGGATCGGATGCCACAGGGCTATGGCTGCAGGTTAACATTACCTAGCATGCTTTTAAAATGTAGGTACCTCTGGCTTTCTTGGATGTAGAACAAACCAGAAATCTCCCAGTGCAAGGTGTAAGACTGACATTTTTAATAAGTCTACGTGTCTCTTGGGTAACTTGGCCAGCACAGTGCAGTTCTGAGCCAGCCACTGGAAACACCAAATAGGCCACAGCGCTTCTTCCTCCCTGCCTTTAAGATCAGTGCTGATTACGCAGCTACCATAGTTACCTTTTTATTTGTCCTAATCAGTATCTGTCTGATTTCACAAATAAAGTTGGAACTTTTTTTGAGTGACACACAGCAAGCACATACTTGCTCATTTGCCTAGAGGCTTTCTGTTTTCCTTCCCTGTTTTTTGGTGGGGAGGCAGATGACTCACGGTCTTACTATGTAGCCCAGTCTGCTCTTGAACTTATGTTTCTCCTGCCTGCGCCTCCAGAGTGCTGGGTATTACAGGTGTGCACCACCGCATTTGGCTTTTCTTAAACCGATTTACGTAAGACAAACTGGGACGTTGTACTGCATTGTTTTGAGGGCAGCAAGCCAGCTGAATTAGACCTGATGTAAGATCAGAGACAGTAGAGAGGTCGGCAGCCTTTGGGTGAAAATTTGATCCTATGGTTACAACACATCACCAGTGATGTGAAGAAGACAAGTAGTTGGCATTAACTCAGCACTTGCCATATACCTGGGGCAAGGAGGAGAGTCAAGTAACTTGGTCAGGGTGCCATATCTAGTATGTGGCAAAGTCAAGGTGTCAGAACTCTGACTATAAAGCCATGTCTGCTCTTGACACTGTAGTATCTCCGAGAGTTACATTTTGTCTCACAGAGGGTTTTAAACAAAATATGTGCTATGTGGTGTATATAATATACTCTATTAATATGTACTATCGTAAATTGTCGATAGTTGTCCATTAAAATACATAATTATATACATTTTTTAACTTAATGATAATATTTACAATGGGAATATTTCACATAAAAGTCTAGGTTTATCAATATCAGGCTGCATACCCACACAGCAGCTAATGGCTGGAGCTGACAAGCAGCTCCAGTTGACCTCAGTGCCTCTTACGGCCACCCCAGAGCACCTGTGTGCATCGCCTTCGTGGCCGTGTAGGAATTTCAGTTTGTGAGGGTATCCCCAATACAGAATGACAAAAACTTGGCTTTTGAAGGTCAAACATAAAGGCTTTTTGTATGTAATCATTTATTTTTAAAGATAATGTACTTTCTTCTGTTTTATTTATTTATTGGAGTATATAAAGATACAAGGGCTGGGATTTAGCTCAGTTGGTAGAGCCCCGCTCTGCAGTCCCTGAGGTCCCGACTCCCAGCACCGCAAAAATGGGAGAAGGACGTGGCAACCCACTCCCAAGGCAATCCCAAAAACAATCTGCCACTGAAAACCCTGTGAGGGTCGCTATGAGTCAGACACAACTCGACGACACCTAACAGCAACAACGTAAAGATACAAAGGTCCTGTCTATTCTCTGCTGTTGCTCAGAGTGGTCATTAATTGGCTTGTATCATGTAGAGTCTAACAGCACGTTTCTGTGCTTCTATGAATGCATACATCTATATGTTTGCTATGTAATGCATATAATTTTCTAAAGCAAGTGTGATAATGCTGTATATACTCCACAGCTTGTGAGGTAGTCCCTCATACTCCTCATTTGGCTCTGGCCACCTAGGTGCACTTTATATAGTCCTGCCTCATTTCCATTTAGCAACTGCAGGGTGTGCCATTAGCATGCGAATGTATCACATCTTTTTTTAACCATTTTGCTCTTCGTAGACATTTAATTTTTTTAATCTTTTATAAACAGTGGAGCCACAAACATTTTGCACATACCCTTTATGAGCTTACTCTGTTTTTGTAGGAATGGTGAGTTGAAATGGAATTGCTGTGTGATAGGGTAGGCATGCCTGCAGCTGTAGCCCTGTGGCATCCGATCCCGTCAGATCTCGGAAGCTAAGAAGGGCCAGGCCTGGTTAGTACCTGGATGGGAGACCGCCTGGGAACAGCAGGTGCTGTAGGCTTGGGAGAAGGACCTGGCAACCCCCTCCAAAAAATCAATCTGCTATTGAAAACCCTATGCACAGCAGAGAAGCACTGACAATAGTGTTTCCCCTATTGTACAGAGGGTCGTTATGAGTTGGATACCGACTTGATGGCACCTAACAACAACAACACGGTAGGCATACACTTCTGATATATGTTGCCAGTTATTGTTCAAAAGACTGTGCTGAGCTGGGCGTGGTGGTGCACACCTGTGATCCCAGCACGAGGGAGGCTGAGATCATATGGTCACTTGAACTTAGTTCAAGACCAGCCTGAGCAACATAGTGAGACCCCAAGTAAATAAAACAAAGCAAAACAAACAAAAAGAAACTGTAGTAATTTATACTTTTCCCCAACAGTGCAGGAGAAACTCTATTGCTTCTCATTTTTGCAGTTATGATTAGTAAAAAGTATAATTTCATTTTCATATTTATTGGCCAGTTAGACTTATTCTTTTACTCTTCATGTTTATTATATCCATTTTCAGTTAACTTATGCATCTTTCCGCTGACCTCTTGGTGCTATTAATACTTACAGATATTATTTTTTCTGTGTTGATGGCTATAAATATTTGCTCTGATTTGTCTTTTAGCTTATGATGCTTTTTGCTATTGTGTATATTTAATTTATTTTACCTTATTTCAGAAGTTGGGCTGCAATTCTTGTCATTTTACTGGACATATTCTGGCCTGTTTTCATTGTCTGTGGGGTCGTTCTTCTCCCTCTTCTCTTTGCTTACAGTGACTCCGTATTAGCTTCTAGCACAGTGCTTTCGATCGCTCATTTGAAAACGTGGTATTTGTTTTCATGAGTGTTAAGGAGAGAGGGAGTTAGGGAAGCGTTTAGATGAAGGCTTGCAGCACCTTTTCTGAGGTGCTAAGATACGTTCTTATCATTTCCCATCTCTTGACGCTTCCTTTCCACTTTGCTAGGTGACTCTTTCCCTTTCATTTCATTGTCCTTTATTGTGGGTGGGTTCCCTCCACAGCTTTTTTCCCCCTTGATGTGAGACTTTGTCCTGGAAGGGAAATTTGGGTGCCGAGTTTAAGAGTTTATGGAGCCTGAAGCCCTCCAGCTCCCTGGGACCTTACCGCTCACCCCTTGATGTCACTTAGGAACTTGTGTGGAGTCACTCCCAGGCTCCCTGCAGTTCTCAGATAGGCCCAGGGAGGGAGCTAGCTTGGATTTTTGTTGTTGTTTGTTTTTCCTTTTTTGTGGTACTGGAGGTTGAACACACTTCGCAAGAACTCTACCACTGGGGTGCACCCCAGCACCGTTTTTATGTTTTGTCTTGAGCCCGAGTCTGGCTAAGTTATGCAGGCTGCCTCTGGCCTTGTACTCAGGATCCTCCTGCTTCCGCCTTCCGAGCTGATGGAATGACAGGCATGAGCCACGCGCCCGGCTTCCTGAGGAGGAGCTTTCTGTGACGTACTCACTCGTGACTTTGACATTTCTCTCTGTGCGTAGCGGACACCCTGCTAATTCCCTGCGCTTCCCCTGCACAAGTGCTGTCCTGTGTGGGTCTTGGAGCAGCTCATTGTCCCCCACCAGCCCTTTCTTTTGGCGTTCATGAAGATAACTTGCCACCTAGTTTTCTTGTAGATGTGCCTTACAGAGTTTTGTTTTTGTTGTCATAATTGTTGTATTATATGGGGATATGCAAGAAACTGTTAGAATTCTTTTTATTAGTTTGACTGTACTCCGTTGCCAATATTTGATCATGTTCACCTGACTAAAACGGTAGTTTTATGTGGTCTAACCTAGTCTATTGCCCTATGTGTAGGTTTTAATATATTTGGGATATCTTTCAAGTATGTATGTTCAAGACATACTTTTTATATCACATATATTTTATTTCCTGTAGCAAGCAAGAATTTTTGAAATAGCTGTATACTTTTAAAAACAATTCCTTTTGAGATAATTACAGAAAACTCAGTAGGGGAGGCCAGCATTTGAGCTTCTTCTCAGGAAAATACAAGTTCACCAGGAAAAGGGCATTGTTAGCAGATCATAACGTCTGATGAGAGGTGTTAATCTGTGCAAAAGGACAGAGGCATGCTTGTTGTGGTCAGGGAGGGGTCAGGTCTTTATGCTAAGGGGTAGGAGGAGGTGGTAGAGAGAAGGATCAAGGTCTATGCAGAGAGCAGACCATTGGGCTAAATAAAAGGGCGTGGTCCTTAGGGTGCGAGTAAAGCACTGCATTGCATTTCAGATTAGAAGGGGTGAGACAAGCCTCAGAACAAAACCATGTTGGATGTTACTTGAGGACAAGTGTTGAAGTGTTGGAATCAGCAAAAGCAGTTGAAAAGTCGGTGTGAAATAAGACAGGTAGGGGCCAAGCGCGGTGGTGCACACCTATAATCCCAGCGACTCGGGAGGAGGCAGAGGCAGGAGGATCACAAGTTCGAGACCAGAGGCAGTCTGTGTAATTTAGCGAGACCCTATCTCAAAAAGTGAAAAAATGGGCTGGGGGTACAGCTCAGTGGTCCAGCACTTACAAAACAAGCACGCATGCGCAAGGCCCTGGGTTCAGCCTCTAGTACCCCCCCCCAAAAAAGAGGATGTTTAGAAGGTAGATGGGAAGTAGAACTGGAAGAACTCACTGGCAGCGCATATGCTCCAGGAAGATAAAGGGGCGACTGTGGATGGGTGGGATTGTCAGAGTCCCAGTGTGCATTGGAAACAGGAGGAACCCAGGGACAGGGAGCCGTGCTGAGGAAGGAGTGGCCCATGCAAATGTCCAGTCTGCAGCTGAGGGTCTCAGCAGTTCAGGTGGCGAGTCTCCTGAAGGTCCAGTTGCGGACATTGACGCATGGCTTACTTGAGCTGTGGTTCCCTGCATTTGCTCTGAAGCAACTAGTGGCCTGGTGGGGAGAGATGACGACATGGTAACGGTAGTGACTTAACAAGTGTTATGTGCAGTTTTGCGAAAGCTTACAATGTAATGGGTTTCATTATGGCATTGTCATACAATTATATTATAAACTTTACTTTTTCGCCGCCTCATTATCCATCCCTAGGTTGCTCCCTCTCTTCGCCTACAGTTCTCCTCCCCACTCCAGGTAGTCCTCATTCTACTTTCAAGTCTCATACATGTGTTTTGTTTTGTTTTTTCCAAAAACTGTGGACCACTTCACGAATTTGCATGCTGCCCCTGAGTCGGAGCCGTGCTAACCTTCTCTGTATTTGGTCCAGTGTTAGCAGATAGACTCTCGAGGCGAGCGCTGCAGTAGGTTTTTAATGCACTTTTTCCATAGGTGTATTCTGCCTAATATTGTAGGGTAGACGATGACTGTGGTGGATGTGTGCGGGGTGCCAGATAAAATGCTAGGTGAGCGCTTCCTCACTGACCTGCAGTCTCCAGCCCAACTCTGCTTTTAAAATAAAGAAAGAAGCCTGAAAGACTACTCAGTGTGTCCAGAATCACATAGCTCATTAAAAGACTCCAAAGCAAATGCAAATTTTCTGACTTCTGGACCTCGTTTTTTTTCCTCATTGAGCCACACTATCTCTATAATGAAAGTCAAAATGAACTCAGGAGGTGTTGTGTTTCACCCATGAAGGGAAAGAAGAAGTTGTTGGAAAGATATCATGAGCAAGCCTTGAAAAGTAAGACTCTGAGGTGGAGAAAGGAAGGGAGGCGTATTCCTAGGCGAGCAGGCGGCCTGGGCAAGTGTCAGGTGTGGTGTGCATGTTTGTAAGGGTTGCAGATGCCCTTTGTGGGGATGAGGCCAGCCAGGAGGGTGGGGGCTAGGACGTGGGGGCCGGGGGTGTCAGGCTGCATTCTCGGGGCCTTACTTGGTGGATGAGCAGTGGGGATCTTGAAAGGAGTGTCGGTGCATTGATGTTGCAGACATTGCCTGCCTGCCATGTGAATGCCTGCTGACGTCGTCCGCAGTGTAGATATTAGTCTACGTCCGCAGTGTAGATATTAGTCTAGTGGATCTTCCTAGAGTGCGCATTGATGATTTGAGACAGTCAATTGAACTCCTATGTAAGGAACAAGTTAAAGTCAAGATGTGAGCAGAGAACTGTTAAGAGCTTCTTAAATGACAGTGGTGACAGATACCAATGATTTCATGAAGACAGAATAGCTACAGTTAGTGATGTTAAAAGCTGAAGAAAAGTTGATGTTTTCAAATTTTGGTGACCTCAGTTTTCTCAGTAAAAGAAATCAGTGTGTTTGAGTATGATTGGTCAGGATAGTGTTGTCACGGGTTTCCTCCAGATTCCCTGTTTTGTGAGGAAAAGAATAAGGAATTTGCGGGGGGGAGGCGACTAGAAAAAGACATAATCAGCCTGAGGATTCCCAGGAACCACCATATAAGACGTAATTGAGTAATACCAACCAGGTTTATCATAAGAATTTTTTTTACAGCAGCATTGCTAAGTATAGCTCAGAACAAATGGACACAAGAATTGGTTCAATTCACTAGTCTTTATGTTCTCATAAAATGACTATTTAGAATAAGCTATTTCCTGATTTTATAAGTTTTTCTCAAATTCTAATAATTTTCTGGTTTCTCAGTCTAGAGATGGTTGTAGGTAGTGCTGTGGGTAATCTTAAAGTGTTCTGATCCTCAGAAATGGGATACAAAAATGTTAGGGGAAAAACTTGACTCCCTTAGTACTATTTTGGTGAAAGTATTACAGTTTGGCTTTAGTTTTTGTTATAGTTTTGTAACATTCTTAGAACTATTTAGGTTTATGTTGAACATGTTGAATTATTGAAGGCCTTCTTCCTTTTAAAATCAGAATTCTATAGATTTGCCAGTAAATTATAGAGAACAGTAGCTTAGAACCACAGCCTCAGGACATTGTGCCATATGCTTTTTTAATTTCTGTCTTGGATTTTTGCTACAGTTTTCTGAATTTCCAGATCCCATGTGGGGCTCAGATTATGTGCAGCTGTCAAGAACACCGCCGTCCTCTGAGCAGAAGTGCAGCGCCGTTTCCTGGGAGGAGCTGAAGGCCATGGACTTGCCCTCCTTCGAACCTGCCTTCTTAGTGCTCTGTCGCGTCCTGCTGAACGTCATACACGAGTGTCTGAAGCTGCGATTGGAACAGAGGCCTGCTGGAGAGCCTTCCCTCTTGAGTATCAAGCAGGTTTGTTTTGAAGACTGTTCAGACATTTCGCAAGTTGTTGTATGCTACAGGCTTATCCTTTCAGTTTTGAGGATTTTCCTCCATAATTTTTGCAAATAGGGAAAAATGGATGTGTTTTGTTTCCTTTGGTTTTGTTTTGGTAATTTCCAGTTAGTGCACAACCTAATGGGTTTCCTTATGACATTTCCATTTATGCCTGTCTTTGGGGATTGCTCATGTTCACCTCCCCCATTACCCTCTCATCACCCACCTCCCTCCAGTGCTCCCTCTTCTGTTGCAAAACACCTCTTTGAAGTATTGAAAAGTAAAGATGTCACATTGAAGATGGAGTTGGGCCTGACTCATGCCATGGTATTTTCAGTTGCATGTTTGTGAAAACTGGACGTTGATTAAGGGAGACAGGAGAAGAACTGATGCTTTGAATTATGGTGCTGGAGACGATTATTGCATATATCATGGACTGCCAAAAGAACCAACAGATCTGTTCTAGAAGAAGTGCAACCAGAGTGCTCTTTGGAATCGAGAATGGCTAGATTGCATCATATGTAGTATTTTGGGCATGTAGTCAGTAGAGACCAGTCCCTGGAGCAGGACCTCATGTTTGGGAGAGTGGCAGGTCAACGCAAAAGAGGAAAGCCCTCCACCAGATGGATTGACACAGTGTCTGCAACAATGGGCTTAAACATAAATAAGATTGTTTGCCTGGCACAGAATCGGCAAGTGTTTCGATCTGCTGTACATAGGGTTGCTATGAGTCGGACTCGACTCGATGGCACCTAACAACAACAACAAGATATTTATGCCTGCAGCCATAGCCCTGTGGCATCCGATCCCATCAGATCTTGGAAGCTAAGCAGGGTCAGGCCTGGTTAGTACCTGGATGGGAGACCGCCTGGGAACACCAGGTGCTGTAGGCTTGGGAGGACCTGACAACCCCCTCCCAAAAATCAATCTGCCATGAACAGCAGAGAAGCACTGACAGTAGTGTTTCCCCAGTTGTACAGAGGGTCGTTATGAGTCGGATACCGACTCGACGGCACCTAACAACAACAACAACAAGATATTTACATGTGGTAAGCTGATCAGGAATCTCAAAACTGTTTCGGGTTTTCTTTGTTTTTTGAGGATTTCAGTAGGCGTGTGTGAGACCTGATAGCCCGTGTGATCAGGATGTGTGCATGACACAGCCTGTGTGTGTTCTTTCGCAGCTGGTGAGAGAGTGTAAAGAGGTCCTCAAGGGCGGCCTGCTGATGAAGCAGTACTACCAGTTCATGCTGCAGGAGGTTCTGGGTGACCTGGAGAAGACTGACTGCAACATCGACGCTTTTGAAGAGGATCTGCATAAGATGTTGATGGTAAGGGAGAAGGGGTGATTCATTCTTTCTTTCTCTCTCTTTCTCTCTCTCTCTCTCTCTCTCTCTCTCTTTCTTTCTTTCTTTCTTTTTTGCAGTACTGGGGCTTAAACCCAGGGCCTCGCGCTTGCATGCTCTGCAAGTGCTAGACCACTGAGCTGCACTCCCAGCCCATATTTTTTACTTTTTTTGAGACAGGGTCCTGCTAAATTATGCAGACTGCCTCTCGTCTTGAACCTGTGATCCTCCTGCCTCCGCCTCCCCAGCTGCTGGGATTATAGGTGTGCGCAACTGCGCCTGGCAAGATGTTTCTTGTATACGTGCACCTAGGTGAGTGCAGTGGTCTCTCACCTGCCTCTAACTGGCAGTAGATTACATGTGTTTTTCTCAACCCACATTTTTTATACTTAGTGCTCATTAAGTTGGCATTTTTGACAAATCTCAGTCTAGTTCACTGTTTAATTATACAGTGGTTCACCTTTTAATTGAATGGCCGCAGAAGAGGATCAAAATCTCCTATTTTATTCAGCCATTTAACAGCTGCTATTTTGGTCATTCCTGAGAAAGGTGCTAGTGGCCCTGCCTAGCTCTGGAAATAGTGAAGAGGAACGAGAACCTGATGACCGTGGTGGCTTCTGCCACCCCCGTGTGCCCAGGGCTGAGTGGAAGTGTGCTGCGTAAGGTTTTGGAACTAGCCTGGGGTCACCCATAGGGAGCTTACCACGAGGAAGCTGAGCCTCAAGGATAAGTCACTGGCTCCTCGAAGAACCCAGCACATTCAAAGGCTTGTCATTGGCATGGCGAGGCCTGGTGTAGTATGGCGTGGCATGGCATGGCAGCGGACCTCCCCACAGACACCATCTTTTCCATGCCTTGTACTTGCCCTGTGTTTCTTACCTCTGGACTGTTCGCAGTATTCCTTCCAGCTAGAGATCCCCCTCCTCCTCCTCATCTGCCCACTTGGGACGCAGTTTCAGGCTTTAATTTTCTCCAGAAAGCTTATCTGACAGCTTTAACTTTTAAGCCCACATTTATCTGCCTCCTTTGAACTCTCTTAGCTGCTGTAGTTAGACATGGACTAAACAACACTTAAACAGAAGCTCTTCTTAGCCTTCCATCATGAGGCTGTGAGCTTCCTGAGCCAGCGGCTGTGACTTGAAATTCTTTCATCTTCCACAGTGTGTGGTAGAGTGTTAGTGTCTGGTGAGTGCATGGTAGACTTATCAGAATAAATGCACACACGATCATATCATGTGGCAGATTGACGAAATAATAAGAAAACTACACCTATTGGGGGGGTGTCCTCATCCTTGCTGGCTGTCTTATTCTTTGATGGTATCCTTCCCCAAGCTGGCTGTAGCACCTCCAGGTACTACCCTTACTTTTGTTGTTGTTGTTGTTAGGTGCCATGGAGTCAGGTCTGACTCATAGCAACCCTATGTACAACAGAAAGAAACACTCCTCGACACTGTGCCATGCAGGCACTATTGTCAGTGCTTCTCTGCTATTCATAGTGTTTTTAATGGCCGATTGTTTTGGGAGTGAGCTGCTGGGTCCTTCTCCCAAGCCTGCAGCACCTGGTATTTCCAGGCAGTCTCCCATCCAAGTACTAACCAGGCCCAACCCTGCTTAGCTTCTGAGATCTGATGCCAGGGCGGTATGGCTGTAGATGCCCTTACTTTCTAGGCCAGATGAAAGGGGCAAAGGCACCTTGCACGGCAGGTGTAAACCTTCTTAACAGAACAGTGAGAGCTCTCATGGAAGTCCTGGCCAGCCATTCCCCTCACATCTTATTGTCCAGACCAGTTGCCCAGGCTCATCACCATCAGCGGAGGATGGCAGTTCACACAGTGAGCGGCCTCAGTAGGAGAAAGAAAGAAAGAAGGTGGTGGGGAGTGGGACCAACACATTAGGAAAAGTATTTTTAATGAGTTTCAAATTATTTTCTAATTGGGGAGAACACCTGAAGGACCAGAGTGTGTAAAATAGCGGGACTTCGAAATGCTGTGTATGTTTTATGTCAGAAAGTCTTTATCATTGAAAAATTACAATAAAAAGAAACAGTCAAATTATTATTTTCTCTTTGTATGGATAAGTAAACCAGAAGTTTATAAAGACAAAATGTTCTTTGCTTCCTCAGCTGTCTTTGATGGCTTCCGCAGCCCCCCCCAGTGCCTTTGCCCAGTAATGGGGAGGTGAGCAGCAGGCAGGTGAACTGTGCCCCCCTTTGACCCTATGTGTGCCCCCATGAAAACCTGCCTAGGCTGTACCTGCGGGATGGCAGAAGCCTGGGTTAAGAGAATTACCCACCTCCACAGCTAGCTAGTCTTAGAAAAGCAAAGTATTTAGTTTCAGCTTTACTGTCCATGACTTTTATGAGTCAGAATATGTAATCTCATAGATGCAGAAACTGGGAATTATCCATGTTATAGCATTGTGCCTTGTTGTGGGTAGAAGGATCAGGGCAGGGACGTGGTTTGAGTATAGGGGAGCCCAAATAACATCAGTGTTTCTGTGAGGGAGGAAGGAGAGAGTGGCTCTTGGTAGGCGATCAGATCCCATTTACCACATGCCCTTCTCTTGAAACCACCAAAAAGAGCAAAGAAAAACAAGCTGCGTTTAGAAAAGAAGGAAATTGGTTATGGTACCTATTATTCCACCTCCCCAAATAAAAAGACCGTTGCAGTTATTTACCTTGAAATGTAGATTAAAATATGAATAGCTGCCAGCTCTTAACACTCTCTGCTATAGAGCCAGAGGGCCTACCCTGTGACTGACTGAAGCCTGTTGTCTGGGGGACGTGGGGTCACAGGTGTGTCCCTGGAGAGCTCTGCTGTTGACTAAAGATCTGCCCGGGACAGAGGCTTCGGCAGTGGAGACGTTCAGTGTCTCCCACTTCACCTGCCAGCCTCGAACAACTGACTGCCCCAGGGGAGCACTGCTAAAGTTGGGGGAGCAGGGATCAACAAGTTGTGACGCAGAAGGCCACACTTAAGGGTGGTTCTGTGTGTTACAGCATCTACCGTCCTAAAACACTGGAGCGCTTACACACCACCATAAGGATGTGATTTTTGAAGGGTTTGAGGCTGCAAGTCTCAACTGAAGCAGTGAATTACCTCAGCCCATTTCCCTGGGCCTTAGTCTTAGAAATAACCAACATATAACCAAAATAATAAACAGGGAGAGGAACTTGTGACAGACCTAATGAACACATACAAAGAATTTGGAGGAGCCAGCTGGTGCACCCTTCCAATCTCAGCAACTCCAGAGTGCAGGCAGGAGGATTGTGAGTTCAAGGCCAGGGGCAGCCTGCACAATTTAGCGAGACTGTGACTCGAAAACAAAAGGACTAGGGGTGCAAAGCACTATGCTAAAGGATGTGTGAGGCCCTTGGTTCAACCCCTGAACACTGCAATAAGTAAATAAACAATCAAAAAAAATTTTTAAAGGAATGGAAATATGAAAATGATGAACAAGACGTGCTAGCTGTGGAGGACTCACCAGTGAGAGCTCACACTCGCGGCTAGTGTTTCTGCAGAAGAGTAAGGAGCTAAGGGGCAGGAAGAATTTTCATTCCGCACATTCATTATTGGGCATCTCGTGTGTGCCAGGTAGGTGTCCTGCAGAGGCTTGAGGTTGCAGTGATGACCATAAACTCCCTCCTGGAGTTTAGGAACGAGGGCGACATAGTTATCAGATAGTCACAGAAACATAAAACTGTAAGTGTGAGAATACCACGAAGGAGAGGCATGGGTCTGTGGTGGGCTCTAGAGTAAGGTGTGAGCTCCCATGGAGGTCCAAGAAGCCTTCCCTGAGAAAGAACGCTGGAGCTCTTCTGAAGGTTCCGTTCAAACACCCATCACGTAAAAAGACAGACTGGAAGGAATCATTCTGAATTCCTGATAGTTGTTGCCTCTGGGGAGGGAGGAAGAGAAGCGAAAAGAGAAATCAGGGAAATTAACTTTCTAACATCTTATTTCCTATTGAAAAAGTTTGAAAAGCAAATATGCCAGAGTATTAATATTTGTTCCTTCTGGTCGACGTCTGTCAGGATATTTTTGAGCATCTTCTTAATTAAAAACGGTAAAAAGAGTCTGAAAGAAGCACTTTTCTGACAGAAGGCAGCAGGTGCCACGTGTCTGTGTTGGACAGGAGCATGACAGGAGGGAAGGTGCCAGGGAAGACAGGTGGGAGGGCGCAGGCGGCTGAGAAGAGCAGGCCAAGGGTGCAGGGCAGCTGCATGGGCTCCAGGGCAAGGCGGCAGGTGTGGGGGCTCGGGTTCGAGTGGCATAACCTGTACTGAGAAAGAAGTGTAAGGATTCAGAAGAAATTAGAAGGTGAAATTGGGAGAACCTAAGCATGAGTTGCATTTGGAGAGGCGCTGGGTTTGACAGCGGGGTGTCCCAAGGGCGGAGAGAAGACTGGGGAGAGGGATGGAGTCTTAAATTGGCCTGAGAGCACTGGAAAACCTTCAGGACTGATTTTATGAGGGGAGAGCGAGATGCAGGTGTGTAAATGTGCACGCACGTGTAAAGAGAAAATCCAGTGTGAGGTGCCGCAGATGTCAGGAGGAGGTGGGTCTCCATACACAAGCATTAGACTGAGGAGGCCTGAGCCCCTCTGTGCGGAAGGGAAGGCGGGGTTCCCGTAGTGTCCAGGTGTGCGTTCGGGTACCCAGGAGGCGAGAGCTTTTATACCTTATGAGTTCTGTTGGTTTTTGTGAGGAGAGGTGAGGTCCTCTGAGAGTAGGTATTAGCAACTTGAGGGAAATGGACACCTTTTAAACCAGGGGCCACAGAGAGAAGGAAAATGGCTGGAGATGGGAACATGCTTGCCAGGAGTGCTGTTTGCCACACGGGGGTTGATAGGATCCAGTAGAACAGTGATTCTTCCTGCCAGGTGACTTCTTAGTGGCTCTTTGCGTCTCAAATGTGGGCCCAGGAACGGTTGGGATTCAGCTGGCTGTGGGACCTGGTAGGTGAGGTAAAGGGTACAAGGGTGGCAGGGCAAGGGGATAAGCCCAGTTCTCCTCAGCCAGGGTGGGTGGCCCGGGGAGAAGGCTGGAGGCTGCGAGTGTCAGAGCAGGGCCGTGCTGGGAGTGAGTGAGCCAGGAGGCTGGAGCCTGAGGCCTTGGGAGTCGGTGACCTGGGGTTGGAGCAGTTCTGGGAATAAGAGCCAAGGCTGGAACTGGCTGAAGGGGAAGGAGTCCTGGAGCTGGAGGTCGGCAGGGAACTGAACCAGCAGACAGCTGAGCCTGAGGTGGGGGAGACCAAAGCCAGAAGCCAGCGCCTGCCAGGCGAGGCCTGAAGCCTGCGGGGCGGTTGGAAGTCAGTGGACGGCCGAACCAAGTGGATTGATGGTATCGCTGGTGATAGAAGTATTAAAGGGCAGAGTGAGCTCTGTTGTGTGTCCCTGTCTTTCTTTCGTTGTGCTTTCTAGCGGAAAGCAGTGGTGTGACGGTGGCAGTGGACATGTGAGGGGCAGCTCTTTCAGCCCTCGAGATATAGAAGGGTAGTTACCCTGAGCCAGGGAAGGAGAAGCCCACTTTCTGGGAGGCTGAGGAGATGAGGGAGTCCTTGGGCCAGAGCAGGGGTGGCTCTGGGCCTCATTTAAGAGGCTCACTGCATCCGGGTAAGATGATGGTGGCCTATAAAAGACAGTTCCACACACATCTATAGGCATTGTGGACCCTGGCCTGCAGAGTCCACTGCACACAGCTTGGTGGGTCCAAGATTTAATAGAAGAAAATGGTTTCAAAGTAAAGAATAGTTTTGTACTTTGCCAACTGAAGGTTATTACTGCATCTCAGAAAAAAAAAAATTGTCCCAGTGATTTTGGGTGAAAAAACTGAAATCCAAAGATACAGAGAAAAATATAAACTTCCAAGTGTGGAAGGCAAGTCATCTGGCCATGCATGCCTGTAATCCCACCCGTCGGGAGGCTGGGACAGAACTGTGAGATCCAGGCTGGCATGGACTGCATAGTGAGACCCTCTCTCAAAAAAAGCAAAGAAGAAAGGGAGAATGGCACAAGTTGTCTTCACAGTGTGAGGAGCCAGGTGACAGGTGGGCAGTGAGGGTGGCATCGCGTTCCCTCACCGTAATGTCATATACACAGTGTCAGAAGGTGCAGTCATGGCTTTGTAGTATTGAGGGAGGAAGTATGTGATTCAAATATTTTCTTCCCCATTAAATTGTCCTTCAGGTCCAAAAATCTGTAGACAGGGATGTGTTGTACCAGCCTCTGTGAGCCTGCCCAAAGAAGGACCGCTTGCTAGGGAAACCATCCAACTCAACAGAGAAATAAAGTGAGAATTTAGGAATGGGAAAGGGGGCATTCATACTAGGACTTACAGGCACAGCCCCCACCTCAGACCAACTGAGTATTTTGGTTATAGACCATAATTTGTATGTAATAAACCTCGAAAACATTATGTCCCAAAGATCTGGGTGTCAGGAAGGGATGGTAGGAATGTGCTGATTTCTCCTCTCAGTGCATAAAATAACTGACTCCTGGTAAAGTAAGTAACTAAACAAGTAAAGATCCTAACTTCTTAAGGAAATCATATTCATACCATTGTGTTCATAGCAAAACTTTCTAAGTGCTATTTTTTTTACATTGTTGTGCATTGTGAACATTTTAGTTATTTTCTTAGGAATTTGAAGGGTTGTGGACAATGTGGTAAAGTGCTGAAGAACTGTGCAGTTTTAAGACACCCTCATTTAAACATCACCACCTGGCAGCGGTGAAGAACTTGCTTCCCTGTGTCGCGAGCCTCCCGCCACCCCTGCCATCCTGCCCTTCTGGTTTAGAGCCCTTGTGTCCACAGAAGTGAACTTGCGAGTTGCTGAATTCTCTCACGTTTCTCCTTTTGTATTTTTGTATTTAAGGTATATTTTGATTACATGAGAAGCTGGATCCAAATGCTACAGCAATTACCTCAAGCCTCCCATAGTTTAAAAAACCTATTAGAAGAAGAATGGAATTTCACCAAAGAAATAACTCATTACATACGGGGCGGAGAAGCACAGGCTGGAAAACTTTTCTGGTAGGATCCGTGCGCTTCAGAATATGGCGCCTTGCTTTCCTGTTCTCCCTCCTGGTTGCTCATGGATTGATTCCCCTCTGCGCATCTAAATATCACTTGTATGAAAACTGTGTCACTCCTGTCTATAATGTGCACCCTCCTCCAAGTTTTGAGTAGTGCTTCTCAACTAGGGGTGACTGTGCCACCTTAGGGACATTTGGCAGTGCCTAGAAGCATTTTTGAAGTCACAGTAGGGAGAGTGCTTCTGGTACCTAGTGGGTGGAGGCTAGGGGCTGGCTGAACACCCGGCAGTGCGCAGGATAGACCCCCACAGCAAAAGTGTCCACCCTGAATGTCAGTCTTGAACTTGAGAAATCCTGCCTCAGACCGAACCCTCTTGCTTTTGTTTTGTTGCTGTTTTTAATAAAAGGGAGAGTTAAGGTCCTTTAAGACGGATATGTTTTGGTCTTAGTGGGGGCGTTCAAAACTTAAGTGTGTATTGTCACTGACAGTAGTTTGGGAATTTAATCACAGCATTTTTATAAGCTGGTTTATGGAAGAAAGAATAGAAATGGAGCTGAGGACAGTCTAGAGGAGGGAGTGCGGTCCTTAGCCTGCTTGTTCACGGAAATGAGTGTCTTTCTTTCTGTTGGTCTGTTTGTTTTTTTCTGTAGTACTTGGGGGGTCGAACTCAGGGCCTCACACATCCTTCGCAAGTTCTCCACCACTGGGCTGCTCCCCCAGCCCATTTTTAAAATTTGTTAATTTATTTTTATTTTATTTTATATTTTTTATTTTTCATTTCATTTTATTTTTTTGTGGTACTGGGCGTTGAGCCCAGGGCCTCGCGCTTGCATGCTCTGCAAGTGCTGGACCCCTGAGCTGCATCCTCATCCCATTTTTTTACTTTTTGAGACAGGGTCTCACTAAGTTACACAGACTGCCTGTGGTCTCGAACTTGCGATCCTCCCTCCTCCGCCTCCCGAGCTGCTGGGATTATAGGCGTGCGCCACTGTGCCTGGCTTAAAAGTTTTTTGAGTCAGGGTCTTGCTGACTTACACAAGCTGCCTCTGGCCTCGAACTCTTGCTCCTCTTGGCTCTGCGTCCTGAGTCGCTAGGATTACAGGTGTGCGCCACCGCGCCAGGCTGTGTCTTTCTTGAGTCAGGCCCAGGCTCTTGAGCTCAGGGTGCAGTTCAGAGGGCCCTTCCAGGGCCGCTGCAGGCAGACTTGCTTGGAGTCAGGGTGAGGTCAGTGCTCTTCTTTGCTCAAGACCCTGCTGCTGTCCGTTGGCGCTGCCTTCTTCCACTGTCTCCTCGGCTGCTTTATTTCTGCTGCCCTTGGCGCATAACATGCGTGTGCTCAGCTCAGGTGCTCTTCCCTTCTTTGTGCCATCTTCTAAGACTTCAGCTTCCACCTGGGTCTTTTCTGCCCCTAGAAACTCACTATTCTCCATTTCTCCCATCTCCAGCCCTGCCTGGGGTCTTGGGATGTGGTGTCCACTTTTCTGCTTGGATTCCCTTCCGTCTTTACTTTGAGTGAGTGGTGAACCTGCTCTTGTCTCCTGACTCCCAGTCCTCAGTGCTGTGGTCCCCAGGCGATTCACTGTGCTTTCCTAGTCATCTTCGTTCTCCTAGTCGCTACCAAAAACAGATTCATTGCCGTTTTCAACATCATTCTCCTCTCAGTTTCCCATAGCTTCGCTTTGTTTATGATGCCTTCGGTTTGCATTTTCTGTTTCAAGCCTGTCAAACTTCATTGTAGAAAAAACTTTTAGAAGGTTCCTACTTAGTTTCACAGGGGCTGGGATTTAGCTCAGTTGGTAAAGCGCTGCTCTGCAGTTTCTGAGGTCCCGAGTTCGATTCCCAGCACCGCAAAATGGGAGAAGGACATGGCAACCCACTCCCAAGGCAATCCTGAAACAGTCAGCCATTGAAAACCTATGAGGGTCGCTATGAGTCGAACTCGACTCGACAGCACCTAGCAACAACAACAACTTAGTTTCACTATAAATCGTGTCGTGTAATTTCACCGTACCTTCGCTTCCTCTGGTCGTTGTCCATGTCTTTATCTTTGACCTGACCTCCGTATTTCCTAGAGTGCAGTCTCTAGCCTTTGCCTTTGGGTTTCTTGTTGTGAGAAGCTCTTGGGGATGTTCTGCTGCCCTTTTTGGGGGACTGAGTGTTCTAGTTCTGGACTCACCTCCGTCTGCCGTGTCGGGATAGCACTTTCTACTCCATAGAGCATCTCCATGTCCGGTCCACGCAGAATCAACCCCAACTCCTTTCTCCAACACACGCCTCCTCTGATATTGCAGCGTCCCTGAGGGCATGTCTAGAACTGGGCCTCTGCTCCCCACCCCACACTCCCACTTTTCCCAGGTTGTCGTTCTCACGCCCGTTGGCGGATAGCTCCCTCGGTAGGCTCCTCGCGTCGGCCGCATCTCCGGCAGCTTGGTCTCCACTCCAGTGCCAGTGCTGTGGTTAAGTAGTGGGTCAGACCTTCTCCGTGGAGCCCTCCAGGGGCTCCCTGTCCAGTGAGGATGGCTAAGTGATGGCTGGGAGGTCGGACACAGTCTATCCTCACCTCCTCCTAGGCTCTGCCTGGCTTCCTATACACTCTGCTTTCTGTTCTCACAGATTGGACATGGTCCTGGCCGGGCCCTGGCCTGGACCAGTCTTGCCCAGTTATTTTCATGACTTATTTCCCCACTTCCTTGTGGTGTTTTTCTAGATGTTACCTTCCTGGTGTATTTAAAATTGACGTTTCTACTCACAAATACCGCTTAGCCTTTTCCCCCTCTCCAAAGCACAGATTAATAATCTGAAATACTACATACTTTCTTTTTTGTGTGTTTCACTTATTGTTTATTTCTATCAAGTGGAGGCTTTTTTTGTTTTGTTTTTGCATGGTACTTGGGGATTGAATCCAGGGCCTCACACATATTCTACAAGTGCTCTACCACTGGGCTGCATCCCCAGGGTCTCACTAAGTTGTGCAGACTCCTCTGGCCTCAAACTCGAGATCCTCTGGTCTCTGCCTCCCCAATTGCTGGGATTAAAGGTATGTGCCACTGTACCCGGCCAGTGGAGGACATTTATGTTTTGCTCATTGCTGCTTACTACATAATAGGCATTCAATAGTTGTTGAGTAAATCTACCTTGGATGTCCTTGTATGATATTCTTCTTAAAAAGCATGTTTCGAATCTGGTCCCTTTCCTACTCAACCCTTTTGAAACCCATTTGTGTTGACTAACAAGTGATGGAACCATTAGCTCGATATCTAGGGCCCTCCACCCCATGGCCCAGGTTGGCTGCAGTCTTGTGTGTACCCCTTTGTGGCATGAGCACTCTGTTCCTTTCAGATTGGATGGTTTCTTTTTTCCGAAGACATGCCTTTTGCTTGATACATCCTCCTGCCTTGATCATATTAATCATTCTTTCTGGACTCTCCTTTCCCCACCTCCAGTTTCTTCCTGGCAGACTCCTCTTCCCCATTTTCCCTGTTAACATTGTACCCGCAAGGCCTGTCACAGGGCTTCCAGCCATGAAACCACTTTGCCTTCGGCTAAGTTCCTTCTCCTCTGATGGCAGCCTTGTCTCTTACCTTGTGCCGTATCTGATCTTGGTTATAACCCTGCTTGTGCTCTTTCCCTCGGCCATAAATGTCTTTCCTTGAACATCACTGATGGTCAGTTAGCTGTTGTTGAGTTTTCTCTCAGCTCATTTAGATTATTGTGTATACTTGCATGTTCATTTTAACACTAGTATTTAGATTGTATATTCAGTGAGAAGGACCTGCCCTATCGAGTATTTCAGGTTCATTGACTATGAAAGCTAATTATGAAGGAAATTTTAAAAACAGTTGCATTTAAGGAATTTGCTCTCATATCCTATCATTTAGTTAATTTGAGGCATCTTATATTCGGTTGAGAATAACATTTATGTAATAAATGAATACAATTTAGGTTTATGGTTTATAATGAAATACTGTGGTAATAGCATAAAGATTGGTATGTGTTATAATCTCGATTTCTGCTTTTTCACATTAATCATGCTTTTATATTAAAAGAAAATTCTCAGTTATTGTTGACTTTCGATAACTGTTGCTGCAGCCACGGCTGAGCCTGTCGGTTGGGGACAGTCTTCCTTCCGTCTCACTTTGCTTATGTTTGCTCCCTTAGTGACATTGCAGGAATGCTGCTGAAGTCCACAGGAAGCTTCCTAGAGGTCGGCCTGCAGGAGAGCTGTGCCGAGTTTTGGACCAGCGCTGATGACGGCAGTGCTTCCGACGAAATAAGGTTGGAGTGGAACTGTCTTCCTCTTTCATTTACATTTCGCATGGTTTTGCTCTCGGCGAGGAGCCTTGCTCACGTCAGGTTTTGTTGTACTGGAGGAATTGGGGCAGTAGACCTAACAGGACTTACTTATTACTGCCCTATCTTTTCCTGTGATCCCTTAATTATGGTTTAATGTGAAATTGTCTTTGAAGGCAAGCTTAGAATTCATTTAGCATAATAAAAACAATGCCTTTAGATAAAGGAATAAGGTTAACTGAAAAGGAGTACAATTAGCTATCTCCATCTTCAATTCCTTACATTAAATGTTGTGTTTCTGTCCTTTAAAACCTTGGTAGCTGGGCACGGTGGCTCACGCCTGTAATCCCAGCAGCTTGGGAGGCAGAGGTGGGAGGATCGCAAGTTCAAGACCAGAGGCAGTCTGTATAACTTAGTGAGACCCTGTCTCAAAAAGTAAAAAAAAAAAAAAATAATAATGGGCTGGGGGTGCAGCTCAGTGGTCCAGCACTTGCAGAGCATGCAGGCGCAAGGACCTGGGTTCAAGCCCCCGTGCCGGAAAAAAAAAAACAAAAAACCTTGGTAGTAGTGCATTGCTTACCTTTGAATGACATGTGGTGCATTTTGATTGTGTTTATGCCCACCTTGTTCCTTCTATTGAACTTGAAGCATAAGTAAATGAAGCCGTGCCTTATTCATCTGTTGAATTTCCTCTCGTTCCATGCAGATGCTGTTTAGGTTGAAACACTAAGATTACTCTTACTTTTTTTGGTGGCATATATAGTAGCCATATGGCTATGTTTTAGACCTTTTTCAGGCTAAACTGACTCAACCTTAGCAAGTGCTCAGGTGAAACTGATTTCTACAAAGCTAAAATGTTTTCTCTCACTGCCCAAAGTTGGATGACAAACACATTTTGGGTTTCAGAACACCTGAGCTGTCTTTACAGCAAGGTTAAAGAAGGCAGTTCCCACCTAGGTTCTCATCCGGGAAATCACTGAATAGCTGAGAATTGAAGTGGTCTGTAGGTGTTACTGTTCTGAGATCTAACATTGTAGATTCAGAGTAAACATAAGAATTCAAGAATTAAGATGGCGAGTGACAGAGTAGCTCTTACCTTGGTCCGGTTGTTTCCCAGAGATGGACCTAAAGGGGCCTTCTGTTGGGTGGTGTGCCGGAGCGGCTTGTCCAGGCCCAGCCTCGCTCTGTGATCTCATGCTGCTGGCAGAGACCAGCTCCTGGGGGAGTATGTCACACAGGTTGGCAGGTGCCACGTGAGACAGTGTTGAGGCCACTCAACTGTTAAGCATTTATCAGACTCTTTAATTAGCATTTACCAATGATTTCTTTTTACTTAGATTATGAGCTGGCTTTCCAGAACCTATCTCAAAGTCCAAGAAATCATCATAATGAAATCTTTAGAAAATTGAGCTTACCAGTTTTTTTTTTTTTTTTTTTTTTTTTTGTTGTTGTTGCTGTTGTTTTTTCTGTGAGAGGCACTTGGAGGCTGAACCCAGGGCCTCACGTGTACTTTGTGAGTGCTCTACCGCTGAGCTGCACCCCCAGCTCCTTTTTTATTTTTTTATATTGAGATAGAGTATCACTAAGTTACACAGGCTGCCTCTGGCCTTAAACTTGTGATCCTCTTGCCTCTGCCTCCTGAGTCGCTGGCATTACAGGTGTGCACCACCACGACCAGCTTAGTTTACTGTTCGAAGATTATTAAACGTACCCTACTTATATATTTGGGCTGGGATTTAGCTCAGTTGGTAGAGCACTGCTCTGAAGTCTCTGAGGTCTTGAGTTCGATTCCGAGTACCACAAAAACGAGAGAAGGACGTGGCAACCCACTCCTGAGGCAATCCTGAAATAATCAGCCATTGAAAACCCTATGAGGGTCGCTATGAGTCAGATTCGACTCAACGGCACCTAACAACAACAACAACATCTTATATATTTAAAGTGTTCAAGTACTTTCTACAAAACTGTGAGGAGCAAAGTTCTGAATATTTTGAGGTTGCTCTCAGTAGTTGCTTGCAGTCTTCATTGGTGGCTATGATATGGAATTTGCTGCATCCTTACTGTTAACTGGCTTCATACTTGGGTTAACCCTGGCATGAACTGACTGGGTTTCATTCCCCCGGCAGGAGATCTGTCATAGAGATCAGCCGTGCACTAAAGGAACTCTTCCATGAAGCCAGGGAAAGAGCCTCAAAGGCGCTTGGGTTTGCTAAAATGCTGAGAAAGGTGAGTTTAAAGACATGATCAGTTACTATCTCTGCTTATTTTTCTCTTAATCTTTTAAGAAATCTAACCCTAAAGAGATATCTTTGTAACTATGATTCCAGGACCTGGAAATAGCCGCTGAATTTATACTCTCAGCCCCAGTCAGAGATCTCCTGGATGTTCTGAAAGCAAAACAGTATGTTAAGGTAAGTATTTAAGATGGTATACTTGGGATATTTGAACTTTCCTGCTGTATTCTAAAACTAATTTTTTTTTCATAAAGGTCCAGATAGTAACTATTTTAGACTTAGAAGGCCACAAGTTGACCCCAGTTATAAAAGTGCCGCATAATTTCCTTGGAAATAATTAGAAAAATAAACCTTTTCATTTTTCACTTATTAACTTATCTTAGGCATGCAAATAAATAATCAAACATTTACTCATACTATGTTAGCTCAGCTGGTAGAGCTCTGTGCTGCAGTCTCTGAGATCCCGAGTTCAATTCCCAGCACTGCAAAAATGGGAGAAGGACCTGGCAATGCACTCCCAAGGTAATCCCGAAACAGTCAGCCATTGAAAACCCTTTGAGGGTCGCTATGAGTCGGATACCGACTTGATGGCACCTAACAACAACAACATGTTTAGTTATACATACATATTTTAACAAATATATATAAAAAGATAATATTGATTTTAAGTAACGATTTGTTTTTCGCCCTCACATTTCCTGAAGCAATTCAAAATTTTTGTGTGACTCTTGGAGGGGAGCATCCTGGTCCTCACGACGGCCTCTTTTTGGGTTCCCCTCTTTACTCCTCTTTACGTTGCTGGGAATGGATCACTTTTGACTCTGTGTGTGATGTTGTCACTGAAAGTTGTGTTCCAAGCCCAGAGATGTGTGACCTAGGGTCGGATGTGCAGTCCGCGCAACCTCGTGGCATCCGTGTCCCTTGTTCCTTAGAGGGCTTTTTATGATGCCTGACCCTCCTGAACAGCCTCTGGTGACTTTAGAAGCACCGCAGGCAGCAATAGCTGAGGTGGTTTCAGGCTCCTTTGTTGTTGAAAGTAAAACAGTGAAGTTGCTTTTGTTGTTAGGTGCTATTGAGTAGGTATCCAACTCATAGTGACCCTGCGTACAACAGGGGAAACACTACTGTCAGTGCTTCTCTGCTACTCATAGGGTTTTCAATGGCGGATAGTTTTTGGGAGTGGGTTGCCAGGTCCTTCTCCCAAGATAGTGAAGAGGAGGCCTTTAACTGGAGAAACTGCGGAGCTCCCCCTCCCCCAAGGCCTTTCCCAGGCTCTCTTGCCCTTCTCTGTTCAGTCACAGTGACCCAAGCTACTCAGCTCCCCTCAGGGCTCAGATTCCCGCCTTTCACACATCTTCTTCCCTGACTCTGCTTGTCTCGGTTTGTTTGGTTTGGCTTTTTGGGTCAGGTCTTATTGTATATCACAGGCTGGACTTGAACTTGCATAGCCCAGGTTGGCCTCAAAACTCATGGTCCTCCTATCTCAGTCTCCAAAGTGCTGGGATTACAGGCTTGTGTCACCACGCCCAGCTAGTTTGTCTTTCTGATAACATCGCTCTGCAGGTATGGTGTTTCTTAATTTATGACCGGCTAATTTCTTTTGCAGGTCCAGATTCCTGGGTTAGAAAACTTGCACGTGTTTGTCCCAGACATCCTTGCTGAGGAGAAGGGCATTATTTTGCAGTTACTAAACGCTGCCGCGGGAAAGGACTGTTCGAAGGATCCAGACGATGTGCTCCTTGATGCCTATCTGCTTTTGACCAAGCACGGGGACCGAACCCGGGACCCCGAGGATGGCTGGGGCACATGGGAAGGCCAGCCTGTCAAAATCATGCCTCAGGTGGAGACTGTTGATACCCTGAGAAGCATGCAGGTTGGTCTCCCCGTCCTGCTTCCACTGTCGCCCCTTTGGCCCCACCTTGCAGATGTGTTGCTTAGAATTCTTCTAGGAAAAGTGAAATGTTAGTGGCTCTGAAGTGGGCTGCGATTTAGCTCAGTTGGTAGAGTGCCGCTCTGCAGTCTCTGAGGTCCTGAGTTCGATTCCCAGCACCACAAAAACGGGAGAAGGCGGCTCGGGAGGCGGAGGCAGGAGGATTGCAAGTTCGAGACCAGAGGCAGCCTGCGTAATTTAGCGAGACCCTGTCTCAAAAAGTAAAAAAAAAAATGGGCTGAGGTGCAGCTCAGTGGTCCAGCACTTGCAGAGCATGCAGGTGCGAGGCCCTGGGTTCAACCCCCAGTACTGCAAAAAAACAAAAACAAAAACAAAAAACGGGAGAAGGACATGGCAACCCACTCCTGAGGCAATCCCAAAACAAGCAGCCATTGAAAACCCTACGAGGGTCGCTATGAGTTCGGCACGACTCCACAGCACCTAACAACAACAACAACAAGCGGCTCTGAAGCGACTGGTTTAACTGCCCTCGTAATCTCAAGAATATACTTCCCCAAAACGAGCCTCCTTGTTTTACTAGGTACTTGGTAACTGTCGGGAGCCTTCGCACACTATCTGTGCTCAGCTTAGGGACAGGGCTGGTAACTGTTCCCGTGCATCTGGAACTCAGCCTGGCCAGAGCTGGCCACGCCCTCCGCGGTCTCCCTCCACCCCACAGATGAGTTCTTCCTCTTGCCTTCCCTGTCTGAGTGACCCACGTGCTGCCTGCTCACTGGTTGAAGGCAGAAATGGGACAGTCAGTATAAATCCAGCCTCCCACCCAGCTCATCACTAGCCCTGGCAGCTGGAGGCTTCCCAGGGCCATTGCCACAGCCAGAACGTCACTGTCCCCTGCTGAACAATCGCAGTTTCTTACCTTTAGTTTCCCTGCTTCGAGCTTCCCCGTCCCTCCGCCAGCCCTGCGTTTGTTGTCATGGTTCTTTGAGAATGATCATCAGAGCACAGGGACCCACCCAAAGTCCCGCACTGACTGCCTCTCAGAGAGCGAAAGTAACGCAGTCCTGACGGCTCATTGCCTCACACCTGGCCTCTCCTCAGCTCTCTTCTTGCCGCCTTGCCGGTCTTCATGGCTGCTCTTTCATACATGATACGTTCCTCAGCAGCACCAGACTGCCTGGAGATCTGGGATATTTCAGAGCCGCTGTGCCCACCCAGGCCCATGGGTTCTCCTCCCCTTTGCTGAACAGCAAGGATGCCAGCACCTGGTGCACAGTGCTGTTCTGGGCAGCAGCTTTGCCTGCCAGTAACTGGGTGGCCTGAGTGCCCGGCTGGTGGTGCTGTTTCTGGGCTGGGGTTGCGCTCGAGTGGGAAGGCAGTCACTGGTCTGTTTGTGCCCCGTGTGCCTCTCTCCGCAGGTGGACCATCTCCTGCTCGTGGTCATGCAGTCTGCTCACCTCACGATTCAGAGGAAAGCCTTCCAGCAGTCCATCGAGGGGCTGATGACCCTGCGTCACGAGCAGACCTCCAGCCAGCCAGTCATCGCCAAAGCGCTGCAGCAGCTCAAGGTACCGCCCCGCCCTCCGCCATAGCTGGGGTCCTTGCCTTTGGGTGTAGCGCTGTGGAAGGGCCCAGTGGTGTGAAGTGATGACTTCCAGGGGGCCCCTGTCCTTCCTCTCTCCCTGGCGCACACTTTTTCCATGTCTAATCTAAAAAATTCATGGACCTTACCTGAAACTGTGGAACTTTGGAATTGGAAAGGATGGAAAATTGAGTAGTTATGTGACTTCAGAGTGGTCACCTGGCTGGTTATTAGCAAAACTGGGCTTTAGATCTCTTCCTTCCTAATGTCAATTTCTTTCTCCATTAGCCGTTTTCACTATGACTAGAGGGAGTCCTCTAGTACGTTATTGTGTACTCTGAGATTTATCGATTGCTTCATCTAACAAATAATTCAGCCAAATTAATTATAGTAGAAAAAATCAGTTGTAGACAGGCACAAAAGCCTTCAAAGACTATGACAAACCAGAGCCGTGCATTCCTTTTTCTGTTTTCACCACTTCCTGTTCTGTATGCTGTGTATCAGCCCTGCTCTCATCTACACTTTTCAGTGGGGCATCACTTGTGTCTCTTTTGTCGCAGGAAGGCACTACTTCTTGAAGAAGCAGCAGTCACTGAAAGTACAGGTTGTTTGATAAATACTTGTTCTCTTCGGTCAATCTGATTTGTCTTATTTATCTGTTAATCTCTTATAAATTGTAATCCCATCCTAATGCCAGAGCAAGGAGCTTTTGTGCCAGAGCAAGGAACTTTTGTCTTTTAGTTTAGGCCAGTGAACTCTGGACAGTGCAAGACTTTATATGATGTTGATTATTCTTGAATTTAGGGAGATTACAGACTGAAGGATCTGAATTGTTCCACTGAAGCACAGAGGAGGGAGAGATTAGAACCTCCTGGTAGCATGTGGGAATTGCATCAAGGTGGTGTATCAGTTTGGAAGGGTTTCAAAATACGGAGATGGAGAAGGCACTAACAAAAGGAGCCTTTGGGCATTCATGTCACTGGGTCAGGGTTCTGGGTCTGCTGACTGAATGTCACATAGTCTGAGTTGGCTGGATCTTGATGCATACAATGGAAGGTCCTACGAGATGAAATAACGGGGCAAAAATCAGTCTGCTGAGAGAGACCAGATTTTATTTTCTAAGCCCCAGGGAGTTTTTGAAGATTGTGGAAGAATGTTGTTGTTAGGTGTCGTCGAGTTGGTGTCTTAACTCCTAGTGACCCTGCGTACAACAGATGAAAGAGTATTGTCAGTGCTTCTCTGCTTTTCATAGGGTTTTCAGTGGCTGATTGATTTTTGGGAGTGGGTTGCCAGGTCCTTCTCCCAAGTCTATAGCACCTGGTGTTCCCAGGTGGTCTCCCATCCAAGTACTAACCAGGCCCGACCCTGCTTAGCTTCCTGGATCTGATGGGATCAGATGCCACCGTAGAACGGCTGCAGACTTTGGAAGAATATTTTGTAGTAATGTGTGAGGGCAATTGCCTGATGGATGCAATGTGTACCAGGTGTGTCTAAGGACAGGTAGAGGGTGACCGTTATGGAGCTATTGTCACTTTATTTAGAGAGACAATAAAAGGGTGAGTTAGGGCCAAGTTTCTCAATCTCTGGATTATTGATGTTTGGTGCCAATAATTCTTTGTTGTAGGGGGTCTGTCCTGTGCATTGTAGGATATTTGACAATATTCCTGGCTTCTCCCCACCAGATGGTAGTTAAGTTCCATGCCTTCCCCAGTTTTGATAACCAAAAATAATATATCAAGACATTGTCAATAATATTCCTGATGGTTGACATACAAAAATGCTGGTCAGGCATTGTCTTTTTTTTTTTTTTTTTTTTTGCGGTACTGGGGCTTGAACCCAGGGCCTCGTGCCTGCACACTCTGCAAATACTGGACCACTGAGGTGCACCCCCAGCCCATATTTTTACTTTTTGAGACAGGGTCTTGCTAAATTACGCAGACTGCCTCTGGTCTCGAACTTGAGATCTTCCTGCCTCCACCTCCTGTGCCACCGAGATTACAAGCGCACCCCACTACGCCCGGCTTAGGCATTGTCATCTTAAATGGAATCTTTTTATTTCATAAGATGTTAAAGAATGCTTAATACAAATAAAATGAAAATAATACAATTACCTTTATATTTATCATTTTTGATAACTAAAATGAATGGCTGAAATATATTGCAGTGGTTAATGTCACATGAACGAAATCTTTAACATGAGATAAGTGTGTGATTTGCTTCACTGTGGAGTAATTGTTTGGAATTTTTCAGAACAATGCTCTCGAGCTGTGCAACAGAGTAAGTGATGCCATTGACCGCGTGGGCCACATGTTCACATCAGAATTCGATGCTGAGGTTGATGAGTCCGAGTCGGCCACGTTGCAGCAGTACTACCGAGAAGCAATGATTCAGGGCTACAATTTTGGGTTCGAGGTAGGTACAGAATAAGAAGGACAATGCAATGCAGCTTAGTAATTGCTTTGTACCTTACGGAAAGTGTTATGAATCTTCCAGAGCAAATCTGATACTAAGGTAACCACAGCTTAGTCAAGAATGTCATCTTCCACTGCTGGCGAGCACTAGAAATGTCAGTCTCCTTTTAAACTGTCAGACAGTTGCCTGGATTTTCTTTTGTGCTAACAACTGCCTACTACTACATTTTACAGCATTAAGAGTTGTTTAACAGAGCTCGGGATCGGAGACTGAGGAAGGAGGATTACAAGTTCGAGGCCAGAGGCAGCTGGTACAACTTAGTGAGAATCTGTCTCAAAATAAAAATTAAAAATAAGTAGGAGGGCTGCAAGCGCAGCTCCGTAGTGAAGCGTCCTGGGTTCAAGTCCTTTGTACTGCAGAGAAAAAAAAATGTTCAATAGCATAAAAATCTATTCTTAATTTAAATTTATGAATAAAACATCTATGAAACTATATTTTGAGATACTATATGTTTCTTCGCAAAAGAGGAAAACCCTCCACCAGATGGATTGACACAGTGTCTGCAACAATGGGCTTAAACATAAGTAAGATTGTTTGCCTGGCACAGAATCGGCAAGTGTTTCGATCTGCTGTACATAGGGTCGCTATGAGTCGGACTCGACTTGACGGCACCTAACAACAACAACAACAACATATGTTTCTTCATATTTAGAATATGTAGACTTTAATTGGATTTTGTGGTTTGTTGTTAGAAAATGAAATTTTAGTTGGGTGCAGTCACGCATGCCTGTAATCTCAGCAACTCAGCAGTCGGAGGCAGGAGAAGCACAAGTTCAAGGCCCAAGCCAGCCTGTGTAATTTAGCAAGACTCTGTCTCAAGATAAAAAATAAAGAAGGGGTGGCGGTGCAAGTAAGTGGTAGAGCACGTACAAAATATGCCGCGCAGCGCCCTGCATTCAGCCCTAAAGTACCACAAAGGAAAAGGAAACAGAAATTTTAGGTAGACACGGTATGTAGGTATTACATTGTGTAGGTATTACTGTCATGGTTTTCTTCTCAATGTCAATAAGCATGAACTCTTCTTTACAGTATCATAAAGAAGTTGTTCGTTTGATGTCAGGAGAGTTTAGACAGAAGATAGGAGACAAATACATAAGCTTTGCCCGGAAATGGATGAATTATGTCCTGACCAAGTGTGAGAGTGGCCGAGGAACAAGACCCAGGTAACATGTAGTGTGTTTCTAGCATGAGGCCTGTGGGGTTGGGAGCATTTTGTTCCTATACGTAGTGTGGGATTTCTGAGCAGATCACACAAGAAAGAAATGTTCTAAATTCTAGGGTGATCAGGATTTTTTTTTTTTAATGAAATGATTTATGTACATAGAAAACCCCATAACTTTTAGAAAACACTTAAAAGTTGTATTCCGAACTGAGTTATCTTTAAGGGAGTTCACATTCTCTGTGGACAAGCCTTCCTGAATGGTAATGGTTCTTCCTCTTTCATGAAATTTAAGCCTGCTACTTAGTGTGAATGGAAAACAAATAAGTAACATTGTATCTAATTAGAAGCCATTTTGGAATTTATAGCCAGAAGTGTGTAAATCACCTGTGAAGCTCAGTAGTAGCTCTGCAAACGTGAACATGTTATTAAACTATTGTAACTATGTGAGAACCAGCAGGTCATTCGGGAACTCACAGTGAAGGGACATCATAGGATGCTTTAAAGCCATTTTCCAAGTCAGGGAAACATATATTCACTTCATTTGGGATTAAAGGTAGGCACTTTGCCCTACTAACTCATAAATAATTATCAAATTATAAATGGGCGCTCATCTCTTTTAAAATCTCCCATGCTTCCCATTAGCTTCAAAAAAAAAAAAAAAAAAAAAAAATTTAAAGTCATTTTGACCTTCTTTCCCAAAAGGCCTCACTATAAATTTACTCAACCTAGGCATTTATGTAAAGTCAAAAAAAATGTGTCCTTCTAGATAGTACATTCTAGTTACATTACTTTCAGTATCTTGCAGTGTTAAGTCTGTTATGGCATTTCCTTGGCTGTTTTGTGATTATTGAACATTTTCATGTGACAGGTGGGCAACTCAAGGATTTGATTTCCTACAAGCCATTGAACCTGCCTTTATTTCAGCCTTACCAGAAGATGATTTCTTGGTATGGAATAGTGTATAGCTTTTCTCATTAAAAAACCAATGAGTTGATCATGTTCTATCCCCTGATTATGTATTTTATATGTAATAGTGGTTGTTAGATGTTGTTTATGTCATTGGGATGCAGAGAAAAAACACTCTTCATAGTTGCACAGTAAGATCCTCAGTGCTGTTCTTTTTTTATAACAACTGTGTTCAGCTGACTTAATGTTTCATTGTTTGTAAACCCTGGCACTTTTAAGACATTTGTTAGTTTCTGTATTCTATAAACAGCCACCTTAGTTGCTGCTGTTTGGAAGTTTGACGAAGAATAAAGATTAGCTATTTCCCTTCAAGGGGGCTGGGATTTAGCTCAGTTGGTAGAGTGCTGTTCTGCAGTCTCTGAGGTCCCGAGTTCAATTCCCAGCATCGCAAAAATGGGAGAAGGACATGACAACGCACTCCTGAGGCAATCCTGAATCAGTCAGCCATTGGAAACCCTATGAGGGTCACCATGAGTAGAATACGACTTGATAGCACCTAACAATAATAACAACAATTTTCCTTCAGTGTCTTATCACTGGAGAGAGTAATGCCAGTGTTAAATATTAGTACTGTTCTGATAAATTCCACCAAATCAAAAAGATGTTCAAGATGTCAATTCATTTTTTTAATCCTTCTACTAGTAAAGATGAATATAAAAGTCCTTTGCTTATTCATGTCACTGTGTTGTGGGGAACTGACTGCTAATTTTTATTTATGACAATGGAATTTTATACTATATTAAATTATGTACAATCTATGTTTATATTTATATCTGTTTTCTTTTAAACTAACTTTGAAAATAGTTAGTTAAGGTACCATGTCTGCTTTAAATATTCTAAAGACCTAATTTGTGCTACTTGCATAGTTAAGAGTATACTTTCTCTTCTCCTTTCCCATGTTCCTTTGGTTTCTAGAGTTTACAAGCCTTGATGAATGAATGCATTGGGCACGTCATAGGAAAGCCACACAGTCCCGTTACAGGTTTGTACCTTGGTAAGACCGCTGTTACAGCACTTCTCCTGGAATGTACTGGTGTAGATGGACAAATCCTCTTGAGACTGATGGCATTTCTAATCATACGTGAGGTGTTTTAAGAGTATTCAGGAAAGTGACAGAAGTGAGGTATGTAATATAGAAAACGCCACGGTAATCTTTCTAAACCTGCACAGCCACTAAAATACTAATGCAGGGTATCCTGTGTGCTAGCCAGCAAGGGGGAAGTACCGGTGGGTAGGTTTGTTTGCTTCCCCCTTATATCAGTGCTGCATTCTGCTCTCCCCGGTAGAACCTTTGCCTATGAGGAAGAAAGAGTGGAAAAGGTGGAGGCAGGAGGCTCCCCACCGCAGCTGGGTGAATGGCTGTCTGCCTTTCTTCCTTACATCTTGAAGGACAGGAGTGTTTGTTGTCTCCGTGGTTTTCCTAAGGACCCATTTCCCTACTCCCAAATTAGAATTAGTAAATTCTAATTTGGCTTTACTTTTAAAAAAAACAAACAATATTGTACCAGAATATATATCTCTTTCATTATGGTTTTCGGTTACAGTTAGTGTATAGTTACATGGTATATATTGAAACTGTTGTTGTTGTTGTTAGGTGCCATCGAGTCGGTATCCCGACTCATAGCGACCCTCATAGGGTCTTCAATGGCAGACTGTTTCGGGATTGCCTTGGGAGTGGATTGCCAGGCCCTTCTCCCATTTTATGTTGAAATGATCCAAACAAAATATTTATCCAGAAAAGACTGTGTCATCTGTCATTCTTGATATAGTCTGTGTTGTGGGGAACTGACTGCTAATTTTTATTTATGACAATGGAATTTTATACTATATTAAATTATGTACAATCTATGTTTATATTTATATCTGTTTTCTTTTAAACTAACTTTGAAAATAGTTAAGGTACCATGTCTGCTAAAACTAAACTGTATCCATAGGTAACAAACACCCTAAAATGAAAACTTAGAAATTTTGTACAACTTAAATTACACAAAAGAATAATAAATGGTAAATTTACTGAACACCAGCTATGTTTCTTGAAGGGTACTCGGTAGCTACAAAAAAATTTAGTGTAAGAACAGCTTTAAATCATCAGTTTTTGTTTTGTTTTGGTTTTTGTCTTGTTTTTACGCTACTGGGATGTTGAACCCAAGGCCTTGCATATGCTTTGCCAGCGCTCTGCCACTGAGCTGCAATGCCAGCCACCACCCTGCCCCACTCATTTTCTGTTATCTTGAGACAGGGTCTCACTAACTTACACAGGCTGCCTCTGGCCTCACACTTAAAATTCTGCCTCTGCCTTCCTGGGATTACGGGCGTGCGCCACCGCACCTGGCTCGTTGGTGTTTTTTTTTTTTTTTCTTCAACCTTTAAAAGTCTTTCTGTTTATACAAACTGTTTTCTTCCATGGCTGTTACGAAGGTGAAAGTTACTATTTGTAAGACTATTTAAGCATTTTTATAAGGCACCCTATATTCTTACTAAAGATTTTATTAATCTTATTGTCATAAATAGAATTTGACTTTCTGATCTGTGTTTTCCTAAGAATACCTGATCAGTAAATAAGTAAAAACCACTTCTCTAAGTCAGATGCTGTGGCTCATGCATGTAATCCCCAATGACTCAGGAGGCAGAGGCAGGAGGATCACAAGTTTGAGACCAGAAGCAGTCTGTGTAATTTAGTGAGTCTCTGCCTTAAAAAAAAAAAAAAGGCTGGGGGTGCAGCTCAGTGGTCCAGCCCTTGCAAAACGTGTAAGCATGAGGCCCTGGATTCAACCCCTAACACTGCAAAAAACAAACAAACAAACAAACAAACAAAAAAACCCTTCATTTTCTTTATAGAAAAAAATTACAACATGAGAAAGGTTTGTAGAAAAATGTAGATGCACATTTACAAAACTTTTCAACATAGAAAAAAATTACAAAAGACAAAATATATTCATGCTCCCATCATCCACCATACCCACCAGTAACATTTGAGTGAGCTATCTTTCCTTATGCCTGTCACTCTAAAATGCTGGGGAGACAAGCAATAGTGCCTCTGTGTGCTCAGGCTGTCCTCTGCCCCTTCAGCCACCATGGGATGTTGGAACTGAACTCAGAGTCAGAATGCCTGACAAGTGCCCTGGGGCTGCTCATTTAATGTCATTGAGCCTCCCCTTGTAATGCGTAAAATGGGACGCTAACCAGGATTAAGTAAGGTAATAACATTTGGTAAACTCCAGGGTCCCATACACAATAGGGGTCATTTTTTTAAAATTTTATGTTCTTTTCTTGAAGGAGAAATTAATGAAACCTGTCTTAGCCTGCCTCCTCTCCTGCTCTAAGCACATAACTAACGATGGTAGCCTGGTGCATACCCTTCACTATTTTCTGTGTATTCGTGTAATCACACAAACCCGTTCCACCCTGCCTTGCTCTGTGCTCATGTCATCAACAAGTATGTATGGGTGTTTGTTATCCTGCCATTTTCTGTATAAAAGTTGGATCATGTTGGATGTTAATCTCTCACTTTCTTTATCTGACAATTGTAGGAATTCTTCCCTGTCAAAGATACAAGTTCGGTTCATTCTCTTTAGTGACCACATTGTGGCTGAGAAGGATGTACTGTAATTATTTCTACCATTCTTTATGATATTTTGTTTGGGCCATGAAAAACATTTCTATCATACATGTTTATCACCAGTGAAACTTAACGGTCTATATTTATTGGCCATTTGTATTTTCTTTCCAAAGAAATGTCACAGTTTTGCAGCATAATATATATATATATTCTTAAATTTTTTTTTGATGCATGAAAAACATTAAACTTGCCTGCGTGCAATTTTTTTAACATAATGCCTTTATTTTATACCTCCATGGAAAAATGAGAGTAATTTTTAACCGAGTAGTTCCTAATATTTTTGCTGAATGAATGATACAATCCTTATCAAATCGTTTTTGCTTTTTTCTTTTTACATTTGATACTATTGAATTTCTTCCATTTGGCATTGTAATGGTTGAAATGACAAACTAGACACATTGCCGAGTTTTTTTGTTGGCAGCTACGTGGTTTTTGTTTTGCAGGAGAACTTCAGATTTCTCCAATTTGTGTACTTCTCTCCCCTCTGTGTAACAGTACTAAACGGAAACGAACAAAACCACGAAGAAAGAAGACATGTTTAGAATAAAACATATGTAGACTACAATTATTAACATGAAGAGAAAATATGACATTAAAATAAACTAAGAATAGTTAAAAGTAGAAGAGAAAAACGTGAGGACAGACAAGATATTACACATGTCCATTACTATGTACACGTAGCTATTGGGAAAAGAGGATTGTCAGTATTTCTGTAATCACTAGAGACCTTTAGTTTTAAATTTTCCTTTTAAATTTTATGTAGTTTTAAATTTCATTTAAAACTTTATCTAGTTTTTAGTTTCATCTGAAGTTGTATCTGTATTTATCTTGTACTAGAATATTTAAGGGGGCTGGGATTTAGCTCAGTTGGTAGAGCGCTGCGCTGCAGTCTCTGGGGTCCCAAGTTCAATTCCCAGCACTGCAAGAATGGGAGAAGAACGTGGCAATCCACTCCCAAGGCAATCCTGAAACAGTCAGCCATTGAAAACCCTATGAGCGTTGCTGTGAGTCGAATACTGACTCGACAGCACCTAACAACAACAACAACAGAATATTTAAAGGGTGAAGGAAGCGCGCTTCTGTGGAAAAAACACAGGAAACTGTCTTACCTGTGCCCTGTCTGCAGGCTTTGGCTGAAAGGAATTGACTAAACCTACCTGTACTTGGGCTGGGATTTAGCTCAGTTGGTAGAGCGCCGTACTGCAGTCTCTAAGGTCCCGAGTTCAATTCCCACCACCACAAAAATGGGAGAAGGGCCTGGCAACCCACTCCCAAGGCAATCCCGAAACAGCCATTGAACACCCTATGAGGGTTGCTATGAGTCGGATACCAACTCGACGGCACCCAACAACAACAACCACCTGTACTTAGGGACACGTTAGTGACCCCAAGTATAGGACCTGCTGGAATGTTTGCGTGATCCAGAATCTTTTTAAGGTGGAAATAGCAAAAAATCTCTTTTCATGAGAGAGGTGAACAGCCATTTCCATCGATGTCTAAACTGGCTTCAGTCGTTTGTTGAGCGTCCATTATGTGCCGCGCACTCTAAGATTTAAAAAAAAGTTTACGGTGTAGAAAAGTTTGTATATTACTTCATTAGCTTTTAAGAAGTGACTTATAATATCTGCATATATAATTGATTTTTACTTACATGAATGGATTTGTTTGGGTCACTGACAAAATTGGGTGACATTCCATTTACATTTAGTGGCCTGGTTTGACGGTTGTCTGTTGCCCGCTTTGACAAGTTGCATTTGTTGCTGTTTGCCCCCGGCAGCTATTCATCGGAACAGCCCCCGCCCTGTGAAGGTGCCGCGATGCCACAGCGACCCTCCTAACCCTCATCTCATTATCCCAACCCCGGAGGGATTCAGGTACGGGCACACCCACAGTCATTGCCTTATAGGTTCTTCTCGGATGTGCATGTTTACGCTTTTGAAACAACTAGGTGCTTGTTTGGGGAGCTCTGTTTTTTCAGTCTTTTTCATATGCTTTTTAAAGCTCCTACTAGTGTTATCTTGAAGACAAATCACAATGCCTTAGTTGCAAAAGCAACAAACGTGTAAATTTAAAACAGACCTTTACCTCTCAAGATAACTTAGTTCCTCAGCTTCTTTATAACCATGAGCTACTGAATGCTTTCTGGCTATGGAATAATTCTTTCCTTTTTCCTTTCTTTGAAAATTCCCTTAGGAAACTAAATTTACATGAGCATAGCATAGTAAACATTTGGAAAATAATACCTGATGTCACTTTGAGAGGGAAGAAAGCTGGAATGACCTTTCTAGTCTTAACTTTGAAAATCCTATGAATAGCAGAGAAACACTGTCCAACACAGTGCCAGAAAATGAGCCCCCTAGGCTGAAAGGAATTCAAAGGATGAGTGGGGAAGAACTGCCTCCTGAAAGTAGAGTCAATTAATGATGGGAATGGAGTAAAGCCCCTGGCACCTCCTTTTGCTGCTGTGGCACTACTCAAAATGAGAAGAAACACAGTGGCTGCAGCAGTAGGCTCAAACATAAAAAGATCGTGTGCATGGCCGTGTTGGATAGTGTTTCGTTCTGCTATACTTAGTGTCGCATGAGTCAGATCCAAGTCGATGGCACCTAACAACAACGTGTAGTTAGGAAGGAACTAACACTGAAGCGAGTTCAGAAACTCGTGTGATCACAATGATTTCCTTGAATGTGGTGGCATTTGTGCGTCTTGAGGTAGTGAGGGCCTCTCTCCCAGTGCAATCATTTATTCACGTTCATTTTAATTGATAAAATTTGCTAGTTGGGAGTAGGATTATTTGTCAAAGACCTTTGAAATTAAGGTGTTTTTTTTATTCCCACACCTAAAGCTGAGTCGCCGTCCAGCCGTTCTCCTGTTCTCTTTGACTTCCTTGCCGTGTTTCGTTTTTAGTTGAGAGCCACGTGCAAGGCTGCCTCCCTTTCTCACCTGTGTTCCTGAAGCTTTTCTTCTCGCCTTAGCACTCGGAGCGCGTCTTCGGACGCTCGGAGCCACGGCAGCCCTGCCGCTGCTGCTGCCGCTACTGCCGCCACCACCGCCACCGCCACCATCCGCCCCGGCCCCTGTGGTGGTGACTCTGCGCCACCCAAACCCATCAGCAGTGCCCCTGAGACCAGGTAGTTTCACTGCTCCAGCGTCACCTTTCTTTGCCATCCCCCACGTGCCCTTCCACGGGGTCCTTGGCTTTAGGATGGGTCACGGGGATGCCTGAACCGCTTTCCTCCGGCATGTGAGAGACACGCTGGGCCTTCCGTGGTTTGTCACGGCCCCCAGGCCCTGGCCCCAGGTTTGAGTAGACCGTCTGCCTGGTGTTAGTATTTCTTTAGGTCCAGCATTAGCTGGAATGACCAGAGGCTCCGTCAGTAATAACTCTTGTGGAGATAGGATCGGAGCAAAGGCCCTGGGGTGCAATAGAGGCGACGTGAAGGGTCAACCAGCAGAGGCTTTTCCAGGCAGTCACGGGTCACCCACAGGTGGTGTCTTTTTAGTTGTTAGGTGATATCTGTTTTGTTTTTAGGAGGATTGGTTTTCTAACCTCATTTCCCATCTTTAAGTAATTGTCAATTAGAAGTAGTTATATAAATGTAGAAAAGTGAGTTCCTGGGATTTGTGTGCTGTTCAGCATATAGACAGGTCATCAGTAGGGAGAACTGTCAGACGTTTGACAGGCGCCAGGGAAACTTAAATCTCTGCGGTAAGTCTTTCGTATAAGGAAAAAGAGACTTGCGGTATGGCCCATTCCAGTTATTTTTTGGAGTCAGCTTTTATGAAGTCCTCATTTACTTAATGAAGAGAGGACTTTTTGTCTGTCTGAATTCCGCCTCTATATTTGACTAGGAGGATTATCTTCAGTCTTCTCCTCTGCCAATAAGGAAGGTGATATCCAAAACTGTTTTGGTTAGAGATGATTTGATGAGAAAGGAAGAGATGGTGATGGACCTCAGTGCCTTGTGTTTGGCTTATAGGAAAAAATATTAGTATAGCAAGAAGATGACTTACGGCTTTGGAATTTAGAATGCTAAAATGTCGTGGATTTATTTTAATAACAGTCTAAGATATCTATAAATATTTCCAGTGTTCTCATTAAAATAATTAATATTCCTAATTTTTAATAATAAATATGAATAACCTAAAAATACCAAAGTATTTTATAGCTTAAGCAGTCAACTAAACAGGTGTTAACAATTAACATTCAGCGGAACTCCGATGTGCCACGTTTGTGTTTATGTTTAGAGCATTTCACGGTGAATATTTCCACACACACTTGCATCCCCCTGCGAGGGCTACTGAGACTATCGTGTTTATAAACGCAGTACAGAGTCAAAGGAAGGGAATTTACCACAAACACAGAAGCAGCTGGGAACATTAACCAGCCTGGCGTCTGGTACCTGTTGCAGCCACATTCGCTCGAGGGTGCTCCAGGACTGGGAAGGGAGGAAGACAGCCTGCTTTTATGAGGTTGAGGAACTGTGACTGGAGGCATTTATATGTTAGTGTAGGAGTTCAGTCCCTGCAGTGGCTTTTTTTGTGCATTTCGTCTTCTGCTTCACTTAAGCAGTTTTCAGCATGTTAGAGATAGCATTTCATAATACGTATTCATCTTGGGCTGGGATTTAGCTCAGTTGGTAGAGCGCTGCGCCGCAGTCTCTGAGGACCTGAGTTCAATTCCCAGCACCGCAAAAATGGGAGAAGGGCCTGGCAATCGACTCCCAAGGCAATCCCGAAACAGTCAGCCATTGAAAACCCTATGAGGGTCGCTATGAGTAGGATACCGACTCGACGGCACCTAACAACAGCAACAATATTCATCTTAAATTTGGACATCCTTGGGCACACTTGAATAGCATCACAACATGCTATCTTGAAGTCCGTTTGTCACAACAGAACAAAGTTTACTTTTTGGTAGCGTATTTGTGACAGGAGGTAGAGAAGAGCAAAGCCACATGGAAATGTGCAGGGAATGATTGTGAGACTCCTGCCTGTGCTCCAGCCTTGCACCTGCTTGCTTGCAGTTCAAGCCCGGGCCGTGGGGAATTGGTTTCCTGGGCGGACCTGAGAGCCCAAGCCTCAACGAGGCTTGTGAGCAGCCCTGCCTCAGGGAGGCAGAGTAGCAGCCACGACTTCTGCTTTTAGCCCAGTGTGCAGCCTTTGCCTGCCTTAGAGAGATAGTAACCAAAGGAAAATGTCTCCCTTTTTTTGGCTTTTTTGAGGCAGGGTCTTGCTGCGTACCCCGGACAGGCCTCCAGTGTGCATTGGCCCTCCTGCCTCAGCTTCTCGAGTGCTGGGATTTTAGCCGTGAGCCACCACACCTGGCTCCAGAGTTCGTTTGCATTTGACCCCACAGGGTTGGGTGGCATTTTCCATTGATTTTGTTTGACCTGAGAAGTGTCTATTCTGGGCTTCAATTCTCTTATCATTGTTTATAAAAGCTTTTTTACAGTGTTGGAGTTGACTTACACTGATGCTCAAGAGCTGGCTGTTAATTTTCCAGGATTTTTCAAGCTGGTACACCACAGAAGTTGGCAAACTCTAGTGTCCACCCCACCCCCCATAGGCCACCTCACAGTTGGTAAATGTTCACAGATACACAACTTCCTTTAAATATGTGTTCCTGCCTTTTACATTTCCAAAAACCTCTGAAGGATGGAATTGACTGTTTCTACCTGCTGGCATTTAGCTCAGTTGGTAGAGCGCTGCGCTGCAGCCTCTGAGGTCCCAAATTCAATTCCCAGCACCAAAAAAATGGGAGAAGGACCTGGCAATCCACTCCCAAGGCAATCCTGATACAATCAGCCATTGAAAACCCTATGAGGGTTGTTATGAGTCAGATACCGACTCGACGGCACCTAACAACAACAACAATAAACTGCAGGTAGGGTGGCTGGGTGATATCTCCATGGTCCCATAGTCTGTGGTGCTACTTAGGAGTGCGGTATGTTCACTCACTTCGACATCAGGGCTTTACCTTTTTGATGAAATACGTGGCAGTAGAAATTTTACCCTGTCTTCATTCTTTTTTTTTTTTTTTTTTTTGTGTGGTACTGGGGTTGAACCCAGGGCCTCGTGCCTGCATGCTCTGCAAGTGCTGGACCACGGAGCTGCACCCTCAGCCCATTTTTTTTACTTTTTGAGACAAGGACTTTCTAAGTTACGCAGACTGCCTCTGGTCTCGAACTTGCAATCCTCCTGCCTCCGCCTCCCGAGTTGCTGGGATTAAAGGTGTGCGCCACCACACCCCGCACCCTCTCTTCATTCTTAGTAAGTGCTGTACTGAGTTTCAGGGTTTAGAGAAATATAGAGTGCACATTTCAAAGAGTGTAGTATACCATGTTGCCTTCAAAGTATTTAGTGTTATTAATGGGAAAAAAAAGAGTATAAATGCTACCATACTTCATTATATCATTCATTTAAAAATATGCACCCATTACGTTTTTAATAAACTAACTCCATATTTATTTTGGGTTGTTTGATTAATTGTGGTTTTAACACGTCCCTCGTCTAATCTTAGCTTTTACTCCTTATGGGTCCATTCTGGTTGCTGAACCACGTAACTTTGTTCTGGAAGAGGGGCTAATTAACTTTCTCCTTTAATTTATTAAGCTTCTTGCTCTTTTGTACTTTTGCTTGGCCACTGCTTGAGAAATCATTAGGCATTCTCTTCTGTTTTCTTATGTAGAGATTTGGAGTCTTTTGTACCATGTAATGATTTTAGTACTACAAATATCATTAGGCACATGAATACAAGTTAGTAACCTTAAATGAAAGAAGGGTCAACGAAAAAAAGGAAGACCTTCAACTGGATGGATTGACACAGTGACTGCAACCATGAGCTTAAACATAAAAACGATCATGTGCATGGCACAGTGTCGGGTGGTGTTTTGTTCTGTTGTACATAGGGTCACTGTGAGTCTGACCTGTCTCAAGGGCACCTAACAATAACAATAAGCTTAAATATTAGCCATATTTGGGTAATACATTTTTATCCATCTTAGGCTTAAATTACGGAGCTTCTTAGGCATGTCAGTCATACTTAAGTAAGCAGGGTTTTTTTTTTTTTTCTGTTGTTGTTAATGTAAAAGAAGGTATTGTGCAGGCAGTAGCAGTGGGGCCAGCCTGTTGGCTGAGGAGGGAGAACCCTAGAGCTCTCCTTCCAGCCCCCACATTCTGCTGACAGCCTCCAGAGGGGACCTGCTCATTTGGATGACAAGTTTTTTTTGAATTGCCCTACTGCCCACCAGATGCCAATTGCTCCCTCCCAGTCATGACAGTCAAAAGTTTCTCTAGACACTGCCAGTGTCCCTGGGGGCAGCATTCTCCCTAGTTGAGAATCAGGGCTACAGAAGAATCTCACAGGTCTTCTATTTCGAGTTCCACTGGATTGATAGGTCATTTGTTAAACATGTTAAAACAGGGGTTCCAGCGTCCCTGAAAACGATCGATTGGCTTCCATAGCTGCTGAGCTGCAGTTCAGGTCCCTGAGCCGGCACTCAAGTCCTACGGAGGAGCGAGATGGTGAGTGTGGTGAGGTGGCCACTGCCTAGTTTGTCTGCCTGCCAGTTCTGTCGTGAACACTTAAAAACGAGTAGCGGAGCCGCTACTGTGGTGCACGCCTGTAATTTCAGTGACTGGGAGACTGAGAGAGGAATATCACGAGTTCAAGGCCAGGGGCAGCCCAACCAACTCACTGACACCCTGTCTCAAGACAAAAAATAAGAAAATGGGCTGTGATTGCAGCCCCATGGTAGAGCATTTGCCTAGCATGTGCAAGGCCCTGGGTTCAGCTTCCAGTTCTGAGAAAATAGCGAAGAGTAAGAAGCAACAGAGGTTATGAGAGATTCAACCCTGGACACCTTGTTGCTTATCGCAGATGCCCTCTTAACTGTCTTTGCATATTCCAGGTCTCCTTTGGTTGCTTTTTTAAAAGGTGTTATTCCTGATATCCTTAAATACTCTTATTAAATAACTTCATGCTAAAGTGACACCATGTTTGTTGATGATGCACTGTGTGTGGTGGAGGGGCAGGTGGTCTCGGATGGAGTCCCCAAGGATGCAGTCTGCACAGTGTTCTATTGTCTGTTACTTGCGGAGAGTTCAATGTAGTAAAACTCCTATGACAACTTAGTTTGGTATGATTTTCTAGGGTAGATTGCAGACAGTTTCTCATACCCTCATCACACATGTTAGGAACTAATTATCTGAAAGGGCAGGTTGATGGTACCCATTGCCATTCGCCACTTGAGTCTTGCTCTCAGGCATATTTCCTTCATAAATCCTAATTTGTGTGGAAAAATACTTCCTGCAGAACCAGCCTACCCAAGAGGTGATTCGAGTGGATCAACCCGAAGAAGTTGGGAACTTCGGACACTCATTAGCCAGACCAAAGGTAAGAGAAAGGACGTTGGCCTTGAGAATGCTTAGGCACAAGATGAGCAGTTGTAGATAAATAACAAGAAAATAGATAATAACAAGATAGTAGATGATAATAAGAAAAACTCAGAGAAGAAAAACTAGGTCTAAATTCTGCAGAGCTGTAAGTACCGCATGAATGGGCTTGGATAATCGCTTAGTAGGTAGTAGAGACCTTCCATAAACCTACGTAGGACAGCAGCATGGTAAAAAGTAGCTTTCACTTCTGAATTACTAGGCCTTCTCACATTATTATATTCACATAATATTGTGTGATCACAAGGTACCGCTGACATCGGTTCCTATCACGTACTATGTTTGTGGGCATTTCTTATTTTTTGTAACGGATTACAAGCTCCCTTGGGTCAGGAATGTATTTCATCATCTTTATATTCTTCAGCAGCTTAGCATAATTCTTGAATAAATATTTATTGAATAAACGTTCTTTTTTATGCTAAGTTGTTGAGGGAAAAAAGTTACATTACACAGTAGGTGATCAGTGAATATTAATCAAAGGAATGGACAGCAGAAAACTCAGTGGTCTTATGTTCTACACCATGCTTCTGTGTGTCTTTTGTCACAGTAACCTAGAGCCGCAGGCAGAGGAGATCTTTCTCTCTTTTCATAGAAAATAATGCAGATTCTGAGATGCCAAGTAATTTGGCCAAGGTAGTAAATGACAGACCTGTGGCTGGAACACACTTCTGGTCAAGTCCAGAGCTCTCTTCACTGCAGCATCCCATTGATCTGATCGGAAGAATACTTGTCCCCAAGGCCCAGGGAGGTAAAGAAGGATTTCATGGGAGCAGAAGGCTGAGCTGACCCTTGAGTGGAGACAGGTCTGCCGCACACCTGGAGGCCTGGGGTAGCCCAGGCTAGCGGGGCTGGACTGGAGGGTGTGGGTGTAACATAGGGGGCTCTGGAGGGGTGAGGGGCGTGCAGATCATGGGCAGCCTTTAGGAGTCTGAGAACTTAGCCGGAGGTGCTGGGCAGCCCTGAAGGCCGATGTGTTTGGTCACTGGCAGGAAGATGGGGATTAGTAAGACACTGGAAGATAGCTTACCCTGCTAGTTGAATTAGGGAGGAAATGACAAGATCAGCTAGAACAGTGGTCCCCAACCTTTTGGTGCCAGGGACTGGTTTCATGGAAGACAGTTTTCCACAGATGGGGTGGATCGTTTCGGGGTGATTCAAGCAATGGGGAGTGGCTGTAAATACGTATGAAGCTTCACTTCCTCATTGTCTGCTACTCACTTCCTGCTGCGCAGCCTGGTTCCTAACAGGCAAAGGCTGGGTACAGGGCGGCAGCCTAGGGCTTGAGAAGTCAAGAGTGCTGTTGCACTGATCCGGTGTGAATAGTAAGTATTAGACTAGGGTGGGTTTCAAAAAGGGAATGGCATCAAGAAAGAGATTTTGTGCAATAGTCGACAGGCCTGGTGATAGATTAGGTGTGTGTGGAGGGTTGGGTGGGGGAGACTTGCTCAGCTCGATCCTGGCCACAGGGAGCCAATCTTTCCAGCAGCTCACTGGAACAGTCAATCTCTTGGACACCAAGTCTTTGCCATACGTTTCAAAACAAATACTTTGTGGGCCGGTAAACTTGTGAACCACTGGAATTGGAACTTCTGGAAGAGTTGCAGTTCATATTGACATTAAATTGCAAGAAATTTTGAGACTGGCTTATTATTTTAAAAAGAAGCCTTTCCCAGAAATTTTGACAGTGGGGCCCAGAGACTCATAGCTCTGAAAAGCTTTCCCAGCGTGGGGTCTTCTTGCTGGGTGATGTATTGAGGTAAAGGAAGCAAACTAGGATCCACATTTTAAAGAAATGATTGCAGCAAAGAACAGTGATCAAAACACAGATCTTTGGGAACGTTGCTGTTCAAATTGATCTGACAGTCATCGGGGTCTTCCGGAGTCTCTCTTGGTAGCCCATCGACTCTCTCAAGTAACAAAGGAATGGTGTCAAGTTAAGGGTTGTGGCCTGTGAGTGGCTGCAGGGTAGGATAGTCAGCAGCACGTGTAGGAAGGGTGATGGCCTGTGGAGCTCATTGTAGATGTCTGTGTCTGTAAAACATATTCTTATTGTAAGTCATGATAAAATAAAGCGAAGAAATGAACTTACAGAGCCTGATGGGAAAACACAGGGAAATCACAATAGCTAGTCTGTATAAGTCACCCGGCTAAATGCTTCACCTGTGCCGTATCATTAAATCCTCAGGTAGCTCTGAATTCAGCATTACTACCTTCTTTTCCCAGATTAGGTATTTAACGTATAAAGAAGTCAATTACCAGACTAGGTATGTAATGTATAAAGGAGCCAGTTGTCCCTTGTCAAGCATGTGGAAAATGACATGGCCAGGATTTTACCCCAGGGGGTCTGATTATAGAGCTGATACTTGATATTCTCCCCAGAGTAAGGAGAACTTGATTCCATCCTCCTCAAAGCCGGCTTCCTGGAGGAAGCATGCGATTTAAGATTTCTCAGCAGGAACTGTGGTAAGAAGGTATTATAGGCAGAGGGGAACGTGTGAGCAGTCCTGTGAGTGAAATGGTTTGGTGGTGTCAGTCTGACTGGTCTGGAGCATGAGTAGGAGAAGAAAAGAGGTGTGGCCTAAAACAACAACAATAACAAGAAAACTCACAGAAGAAAAACTAGGTCTACATTCTGCAGGGCCATAGTACCGTATGAATGGGCTTGGATAATCGCTTCGTAGGCAGGAAAGACCTTCCATAAACCTATCTAGGAGAGCAACATGGTGAGATTCCGTGTTTGCTCAGCTCTCCCTGGTCTGTAAGGACGTGCTCTGGGGAGGGCAGAAGCTAACGCAAACAGGAGTCAGTGCAGAGGGCCAGCCACGGTCCTGGGGAAGAGAGGGCTGCTCTGTCGGACAGACAGCCTTATCGTGGACGTGTGCATTGTGTGATGGAGGTGCACGCTGGAATCGTAGATGTAGAAGGGCTAGACTCTCCTTGCCGTGATCTGAGTAGATGACATAGGCCTTGCTGTAGTGGGGTGCTCAGGTCTGCTGCACTGTTTCCATTGTTACCTGTTGGAATTGACTTGTGGAGGTGACTGGGCCTGATGAGCTCGGTTCTCTCTGCAGACACTGCCTCCAAGCAGGGACCCATTGAGGCCATCCAGAAGTCGGTCCGACTGTTTGAAGAGAAGCGATATCGAGAAATGAGAAGAAAGAATATCATTGGTCAAGTTTGCGATACCCCCAAGTCCTATGACAATGTCATGCACGTTGGCCTGAGGAAGGTGACCTTCAAGTGGCAAAGAGGGAACAAAATCGGTAAGGAAACCAAGGAGCATGAGGTGAAGATAGCGTCTGTTAGCAATAGCAATGTTTATACTTCATTTGGGGCTAGGATTTAGCTCAGGTGGTAGAGCGCTGCACTGCAGTCTCTGAGGCCCCGAGTTCAATTACCAGCACCACAAAAATGGGAGAAGGGCCTGGCAATCCACTCCCAAGGCAATCCCGAAGCACTCAGCCATTGAAAACCCTATGAGGGTCGCTATGAGTCGACGGCACACAACAGCAACAACAGTACTTCATTTGGTTAAATTATATAGTTGATCCTTTTTCTTTTTTCTTTCTTTTTTCTTTTTTCAGTACTAAATAGCTGAACCCCAGGGCCTTGCACATACTTTGCAAGTGTTCTACCACTAAGCTACACCCCAGCCCCTTTTAAACATAACAAATATACACCAAGTCATTCTGCCAGTGGCTCTTTTTATTGTTGTTTCATTTCTAAAATGCCAAGAAATTTTTAGAAGAAAACATTAAATAGCTCATAAATTGAATAGTTTTGCTCAGTAATTCCAGAAGTTTCCCGTGGAGAGCTACTGAAACTTTACCATTTGATCTCGTCTGTGTTCTTGTATCTCATTCCCACAAGAATATTATTTGAGGAGAGGCTAGATATAAATCAGGATAGGGTCATCGTTTTTTTCTATTTAATTTCCAGATGAAACTATATCTTGTAAAATAAGTAGTGGTAGAATGTGTGACCGTCACCTGGCTTCCCCCATTTAAATGCGTTCATCTGTCAAGTGTAGGGGTCTGAGGGGCCAATGCAGCTGGGAAGGAGGGCTTCGTGGGTCTTAGGAACCTGGAGGCCCTGTGGAATTGTCAACTAAACCAAAAACAACGAAGACAATCAGGCACTTTCCAGGTCTTACCAGTCACAGTCCTCAGTCTGCTTAGGCATGTGTCCCCTTGTCTTCATGTCCCAGGAGTGTTAGGAGAATATCCGCCCCACCCCCCTGCCCCTGCAGCACTGTGGTTAGATGGTCTCCAGACAGTCCTGGTGGACGCAGAAGTGTGCAACAGGGCCACTCAGTACTCATTTTCTTGTCTTGTCTGGGACTTGCCAAAGCCAGTGTTTCTGTATTTGAAAATATTTAGAGGGGCAAGAGGGTGGACCTTGCTGGTGGTTAATGCTGTCATTGTAGTCTGCCTTTCACTTCTGCCCAGTGGAGTGTTCCTACTGACCTTGAAAGCTGCTAGGAGTTCTGTGGGCCAGTGGTTAAACATGGCCATTATTAAAAATTAAATGATCTAACTTATAATTAAATAAGTTATATTTAAGCTAGGAGTACGGTTAGTGGTTGAGTGTATACTAAACTATGCTTGAGGTCCTGGGTTCAATCCCCAGCACCAATAAAATGAAATAAATGAAAAAACATATTCACAGGTAAGGCATGTTGATGAGATTGCCTGAGACGTCAGCTGTTAAGGAACATTCAGAACTATTTCGGGTCTTACAATAGTAAACTGTTGTTGTCAGGTGCCATCGAGTTGGTGTCCAACTCAAAGTGACCCTATGTACCCTCCCTGATTCTGTGCCAGGCATATGATTTTACTTATGCATAAGCCCATTGTTGCAGACACTGTACAGTAAACATAGTTATAAACATATAAGGGTACATCCAGTATTAATGGACAGTATTACCGTGTCACTGACTCCCCCTGTCTGTGGTGACTGGAAGGACAACCTGTTGGTATTGTTCGCAGGAGAAGGGCAGTATGGGAAGGTCTATACCTGCATCAGCGTGGACACCGGGGAGCTGATGGCCATGAAAGAGGTGAGTCCGCCGGCTTGCTGGCCTTCGTGTTGGGTGACTGGGTCATAGGGATTCAGTAAGGACCCTGTGTTGAAGTTCTTTGTGCATACAGCTGGCGTAAGTTACCCAGGCCTGAGGCCAGCACATTAGTGTTTAGGCGGTCAGCACCAAGCCAGGAGCTGCACTGAGATGATGGTACAGACAGGGAGGATGTGGACAGCTGTGGAGAGTTCGGCAAGTGCAGGGACACCGAGGAGTTCTGACCCGACATGGGTGTGTGAAGCAGCCTGGGACGGGAGACAGAGATAGGCAAGACCGACAAAGGCTTAGAGGAGGGGAACGGCAGTCGTATCTGTGGGCAGCGGAGGGAGGAGATAGTCGGTGATAACCTTCACAAGTTAGTAGCATTCCAGCAGCCAACGTGGCACGGGCGAGAGCAGGAAACCCGGGGAATGACCTAAGCTGGGGAGACAGGAGTCCCTGCCGTAGCACGGGATGCCCAGCGTAGCTGAGGAGGTGGCCAGACTGAGCGCGCAGTGGCAGGTGGTGGTGATGGCAGGGTCCCAGCCTCTGCGCTCTTGTCGGCCAGTCAGCCTCATGAGCTGAGGCAGCATTCATTCTCCTCCCAGGCCTGGCCTTTACCCGTCCTCCCTGAATGTCCTCCCTCCATCTGGGCTGTAGACATCCGTTTTTCCTTTTTTTTTTTTTTTTTTTAATTGATACATCCTAATTATATATGTTTATGCAATACAGAATAATGTTTTAATGTACGTAGGTAATAAGGAATGATTAAATCAAGCTAATTAACATTAACAACAAATTAACACTATCTTTTCTCATTTGAAATTTAAACAACGTTGGAATACCTACATTATTATTATCTGTAGTTACCTTTTTCAGAACCTGGATTAACCTGGAGGATGTTGTGCTAAGTGAAATAATAAGCCAGCATAGAAACCAACGTTGCATGGCCTCCCTCACATTTTCCAGTCTAAAATAAGCTGCAGAATCAGGTCTTATCTTTTTATATTGCCAGAACCACACCACCGGTGACTGCCTACTGACTGAGTCTTTTGGAGGTTTAGTTTGCAGTTGTGACAGTGTTCCTGTTAGCTTTTATATCAGCGAATATTGAAGAACAAATATGTTTAGTTCCTATGGAACAACAAAGGAAGTCTGGGAGTAAAGTCATAGCCATAGTGACCATGGTCCTGTGGGCCTGGACAATGACACTGTCAGGAGACAGCTTTCCAACCTTCACTGTTTTCTAGCTTCCGACAGTATTCAATAGTAATCAGCAGTTTTCCTCTTACAGATTCGATTTCAGCCTAATGATCACAAAACGATCAAGGAAACCGCAGACGAGTTGAAAATATTCGAAGGCATCAAGCACCCCAATCTGGTTCGGTATTTTGGTGTGGAGCTGCACAGAGTAAGCCACCTTTAATCACACGGCTTTGTGTGAGGAATCAGTGAGGGTACAGATGGAGTCCTGTTCTACATCACAGGTCTTCTCATTTCAGAGCACAGTAACTTTGCCTAATTATCAGGAAATCTCCATGAGTTACATCATTTCTGCCTTCTCTCTGAAACTAGAGGAGTCCTTCCTGAAATGTAAGTTGTAGACCGTAGTCATTAACCTGATGTTATAAAGCACTGAAACCCATCCTGGCAGTCCGAAGATCCTTCTAAAGTGCCCCTTCCACCGCTGCTTGTGACTTTTCTTCATTTACAGTACACTGTTCAGCGAGACTGATTTTTCTTCTCCGTGTTTTCGAGAAACTCCTGTGAAATGAGAGAAAAGTAAAACCTAAATTCGTTCCTCTTTAGAGGGCTTAGAGCTAAAAGCATCGAGGGGAAGAGGATATCTTGGAGTGTGTTGGCGTAGAGCCGGAGCTTCAAGGGGGAGTTGGGCGTTGATCATTTTTAATGCCTTGACAAATACGTTCGCGTCTGAAAAGGATGTGTTTCAGTACTTGATAATACATTCGTAGAGACAGCCTGTTGGCCCCTGTCTGAGATTATATGGCAGCCTTACTCTCGGAGCATTGCGGCAGTTTATCCCTTGCGGTTTGGAGGAAGCGCTCCTACCCCCAGCCAGCTCTATAATCCCAGACAGGAGGCAGGCAGCCACCTCTGCAGAGCAGTTAGGCACCACCACTGCACGACACTGAGCACTCAGGACGGCCAGCGTAGCGCACCGCCGGCAGGAACACTTGACTCCTCTGGGGCGGGCCCGAGACGTTTCCCAGGGCTTTCCCAGCGTGCCCGCGGAAAGAAAACCCTAAACGCAGGGCTGCCTTGTGCTCCTCCCACAGGAAGAGATGTACATCTTCATGGAGTACTGTGATGAGGGCACGTTGGAAGAGGTGTCGCGGCTGGGGCTGCAGGAGCACGTCATCAGGCTGTATTCGAAGCAGATCACCGTCGCCATCAACGTCCTCCATGAGCATGGCATAGTGCACCGCGACATTAAAGGTAATCCTCGCAGGCAGTGGCCTGGTTCCCAGCACACAGAAGGGGCCCCGGTGATGATGCTCATTCTTACTCCCACCTGTTATTTCTCCAGGTAGACCTTTACTTTAACCCTGCTTCTTCAAGGAGCCCTGTTTTGAGAATGACGTGGAAGCCACATCTCATCCCTGAGCGGAAAAGTCTGCTGCTGCTTCTGTTTAGCATTACTTCCGAAGCAAGCTGCTTCCCACAAGTGAAGCTTGCTATATCTGGCTGATCTGGCACAGGCTGTGTGCTTACTAGCCACATGTGACCAAAGCAGCCTCGCTTTTCCCTGCAAAGGTCTTTGTCCGTTTGTATATGAATGTTATGGAAATGCAAAGTAAAGATCAGAAATGCCCGTGAACTCAGAACCCGCAGCTGGCTTTGGAGATGAGAATGGGGCTTGTTTATGCCAGCCTCCGGATAGGAGTTCTGCTCATGGTTAACTTGCGGTCTCTGTGCCGGCACGAGGGGAGTGGCTGGGCTTCCATCTCCTAATTGTCCCCGTGGCCTTTGCTTGAACCACCCCATCCCCCTGACCTTAGTTTTGGTGACTCTTAGAGGTAATTAAGGGCTGGGATTTAGCTCAGTTGGTAGAGCGCTGCTCTGCAATCTCTGAGGTCCCGAGTTCGATTCACAGCACAGCAAAATGGGAGAAGGACGTGGCAATCCACTCCCAAGGTAATCCCGAAAACAGCCATGAAAACCCTATGAGGGTTGCTCTGAGTCAGACTCGACTCGATGGCACCTAACCTAACAGAGGTAATTAAAGAAGGCCCTAAGCATTCTGTTCTGCCGTGTGCTCTGAGGTTAGCTTAAACACATTGATTTGAGAACCGGCCTAACTCCTGGCCCCTGTGCTACGCCTAGTCTAGGCCGCTCTGGATTATGCCCAAGCTGCTCCGTCTGGGTGGGAGAATTGCTGGGGCTCTGTAATGCGGCTCCCAGTGAACCATCCAGCATACACCAGACTTACGGCTGCCTGCCTGTCACCACGTGGCTTTGCTGTTTTGGGTCTTTCTGGGCGTTTGCTTAATTGAGTCTTTGTCAACCGCAGTGTTGCTCATTTCCAGTTGCTGTGCTGCAAACACCATGCTCAGTCCCTGTGCGTTGGTGCACAATGGTGTCTGCCTATTTTATCCCATGGCATAAAGAGAATCCGAGTCCGTGAATCAGCGTAGCTCACTGGTGTCCTTATCCAATGCTTGGTGGTTCAGCATGGCTGAGGGTGCACCGGTGGGGCGTAGCTCCAGAATCCCACCGTGTGGTCTGTCGTGAAGACCCTCAGCCCTGAGAGGACTCAGATGTCCAGGGTGAACTCTCAGACCTCAGCTTTGTGCATGGCTTCTGTCCTTCTTCACTGCCTTTGTGTTGCTTTCTGAAGCAGTATCATAAGACACATGCCCAAGATGTGTGACTTAGTTGGAGCAATATCTGGTAACCTATAACAAAAGGCCAAGTTGCCCTGAGAGATGAGCTTGTTGTTGTTGTTGTTAGGTGCCGTTGAGTCGGTATCTGACTCATAGTGACCCTCTGTACAACAGGGGAAACACTATTGTCAGTGTTCTCTGCTGTTCATAGGGTTTTCAATGGCAGATTGATTTTTTGGGAGGGGGTTACCAGGTCCTTCTCCCAAGCCTATAGCACCTGGTGTTCCCAGGTGGTCTCCCATCCAAGTACTAACCAGGCCCGACCCTGCTTAGCTTCTGAGATCTGATATGTTGTTGTTGTTGTTAGGTGCTGTCGAGTCGGTATCTGACTCATAGCGACCCTCTGTACAACAGGGGAAACACTATTGTCAGTGCTTTTCTGCTGTGCATAGGGTTTTCAATAGCAGATTGATTTTTGGGAGGGGGTTGCCAGGTCCTTCTCCCAAGCCTACAGCTTCTGGTGTTCCCTGGAGGTCTCCCATCCAGGTACTAACCAGGCCCGACCCTACTTAGCTTCCGAGATCTGACGGGATCAGATGCCACAGAGCTATAGCTGTAGGCCGAGAGATGAGCAGTAATCCCAAATTCCAACAAGAATACAAGTTAGACAAGTATATCGTTTGTAGGAATACTGGAAAATCATAGGACATTGTATTCCATCGCGGTGTAAAATGAACTCAGAGGTGGCCTCAACTGTGACTCTTAAGAACTGCAGGGTGTGCTTTCTTTCCGTCCCCCCCCTTTCTGTTAGGAAAGCTGCTTATTGCCTACAATTTTAACTTTCAGGGACTGTCACGAACATTTGTATTTTGCATGTAATTTCTCTTTAAGTGTCTGAGTTTTTAGTGTTTGAATTTATGCATGTATTTTAGTTCAGAATTTATTGTCAAATCTGTCTTTGCTGGTGTTAAATTTCATTGCTTTGTATTGCTAGTATTCGTAAACAAGGTTCCCGGATCTTCCTGTGATTGCACGTGGCGATTAAAGTGACCCCACTGTGTTTCTCAGAGGCTGCTTGACAACTGCTTGTTTCTTGTTAGGTGCCAACATCTTCCTTACGTCATCTGGACTCATCAAACTAGGAGATTTCGGATGCTCAGTGAAGCTTAAGAACAATGCCCAGACCATGCCTGGCGAAGTGAACAGCACCCTGGGGACGGCAGGTAGGCCAGCCCCCCGGGCTGCGCGCTCTGACTCAGCCCCTCTGTCAGACAGCCCTGTAGCGCAGGGGCGGGGCTCAGGGCTGAGGACTGAGGTCTGCGCCTCACGTGCTTGGCTTCACCTGAGGGCAGCTGTCTGGCTGGTGAACTCCGTTACCCCTTGAAAGCGAATGGCGAGAGGAAAGCCTCTTCCCAGAGAGCCTCTCTCTTTGTTGTGTGCTTTGGTATTGAAACTCTTCTACTGGAAATAACATTGTGGTTAAATGGTAATTATTTGTTTTGATCAGTTAATGTCATACAATCTTGCATCCTCTTCAGCAAGTTAAATTTCCTATTTTCGTCGCAAATACAATTTTTTTTCAAATTTGCATATTTGAGAGTTGTCTTTTAAGAGAGAATTCTGTCTGTGCCTCTTAAAGCTTACATGGCACCTGAAGTCATTACCCGTGCTAAAGGGGAAGGCCATGGGCGTGCAGCGGACATCTGGAGTCTGGGGTGTGTTGTCATAGAGATGGTGACTGGCAAGGTAAGTAACGTCTGCCTGGGGGAGGGACTTCCGGAGGGCTCTGTGCATTGACAAGCAGCAGTTGTGGTTTTGTTATTCATTGTAGGTTCTGCAGACATGTTTTCTGCTAGAGAACAGGATTAGAGATTAAAATGTGGCCTATCAAAAGACACAGTGAAGTTTAAAACAAGTGAGAAACAAGGGAACAGATATTTATAAGATATGTGCCATAGAGAAGTTTTGAGAAAGAATTAAAAGAAATATAAACCTTGAATTACAACAGGAAGCAGGGAGTTAGAAAAGAAATAAGAAAAGCCCCAAATTTTATCTACACAGAAACCTGCCCATGAGTGCTTATAGCAATGCTATTCATAAATGTAAAACTCGGAAGCAACCAAGACATCCTTCAGTAGATAAATGGATAAACTGTGTTACACCCATACAAAGGACTGTTGTTCAGTGATAAAAAGAAATAGGCCATGGATCCTCTGAAAGGGGGGAACTTTAAATACATAGGGCAAAGGATGAAAGATGCTGATCTGAGGAGGCTGCTTACTATATGATTCCATTTTCATGACATCGTGTGAGAGGCAGAACTATGGATACAGTAAAAGGATCAGTGGCTGCCTGGGGGAGAGAGGCAAATAGGTACACCATAGGGGTTCTGGCCTGGTGAACTGCTCTGTAGGAAAGTGTTGATGGATGCAAGGCATTACATCCATACCAACAGAATGTACAACACAGAGTGTTGTGAATTCTAACATACACCATGGACTTTGAGCAACAACAATGTTGACAGTGGTTAACCAGCTGCAAAAATGGACCACATGCATGCAAGATGTGGAGAATAGGGAAAACTGGGGAGGGGGAGGTTAACCGAGCTATGTGGGAACGCTGTATACTTTCCAGTTAAGTTTTCTGTGAACTTACAGTGCTCTAAAAAAATTAAGCCTGTTAGCTGGACACCATGGTGCATGCCTGTCACCCCAGCAACTTAGGAGGCTGAGACAGGAGGATTGCAAGTTTGAAGCCAGAGACAGTCTGCATAAGTTAGCAAGATCCTGTCTCAAAATAGAAAGTTGAAAATGGGCAGAGGGTACAGCACAGTGGTAGAGTGCTTACAAAGCATGCGTGAGGCTCTGGATCCAATCCCCCCATGATGGCAAAAAAAGAGGCAAGAAATCATCAGCCTCATTAATAATCACAATTATGCATTTATAGTGAAATTTAATTTTTACATAGAATATGGGTGACATTTTTACAGACATATAGTATTTGCTGTTAGAGAGGGCATAAGGAAATAGAGACATATATTGTAGACAGAAACTCATACTGGTAAAACTGCCTTGGTGAGCAGTTTCCAATATACCAAAATGTTTAATGTGCATAGCCCTTTGCCTCTGAAAATTTATCTTCATGATACTATGATGAATAGTAATACAAACGTTAAGGTATATACATACAGTGTATGTTTATCTAGTATCATTTACACAGAAATACAGTTAGAAACCCCTTACCTGTTATTAGGAAATTAGTTACATCTTACAGCCATACCTTGCTACTGTTGAAAAAGAATACATGTAGTCAGTGCTCAGCAGGTAGTAGCTACTGTTACTATTAGTGTTAAAATAGGAAGACGACCATATTTGCGTTGTTCCGGTCAAGCTATACAAGAACACGTACTCACACTGACGAGTTCATGTTGACAGTAACCAAACCATAGTACGTAAATTAGAGTGCTGCTCAGACTTGGTTCCTTCCTCTGTGAATCTCACTTTTCCTGTGCACATAGCAAACTAAACTTTACACTACGGGAGCTTTCATTATTTAACAAGGTAGTCCATTAAGCATCCCCAGAAGAGTGGTTGCATTTTATATGTTTTATTGACATTTTATATCATTTTATACATTACATCTTTTATTTGCATGATGATGGCTTCTAGCTACTAACACTGCACTAACAGCATATCCCAGGTGGAACAGGCAAGCTCTACTGGCCACCTGTTTGTAGACATACAGTATTTTTGGGACTAGTCACTCCTGTTCTTGTATAGATGTCTATAACTGCTTTTGTGAGTCAGTGAGAGAACTAAGTAACTGTGACAGAGACTATGGCCTATAAGCCTAAAATATTTACTATTTGGTCCTCTCAATGAAAGTTTTCTAGCCTCTGATAGATAATAATTTTGAGATACCTAAAAAGACATCAGGCCTTTGTGTTTTCTGTGGCCACGTGATATTAAAAGCTGATTTTCCCCCCTGTCTTTGTAGAGGCCTTGGCATGAATACGAGCACAACTTTCAGATTATGTACAAAGTCGGAATGGGACATAAGCCGCCAATCCCCGAAAGACTAAGCCCCGAAGGGAAGGACTTCCTCTCTCACTGCCTGGAAAGTGACCCAAAGATGAGATGGACGGCCAGCCAGCTCCTCGACCATTCTTTTATTAAGGTGCGGCAGACTGCTGGGATCATCTTCATGCTTAAATATTTAAGTTCAGGTTTGCTTCTGGCACTTAAGGAAATTTGGAAACTCAGATATAAAATGCCTGTAACTAAAATGGACAGGTACTAAATCTCCTGGTATATTAGGGATTTTTGTTTCTCATTTAGAAAATGATCTATTTTGGTCGGACATTGCAAGTGCACTGGAGACAGTTAAGTACAATTTTAAATGAGATTGGCTGGAAGAGTCGTTTACACTCTTGAGAGAATGTGGCGTGCTGGGAGGACAGAGACAGGTTAGTGGTACCCAGTGAGGGCGTTAACAGCCGTGATGATGGCGTGTTCGCCGTGTTGCCGGGTTGCCAAGAAGAGCTGAGCAGAGCCAGGTAAATTTAGGTATTGCTTTCTCTAGAATAAGGCACTACACTGTTTCAGAGGGGTTGGCCAAGGCAGAAACGGAGAGGCGTGGAGAGGGTGAAACATTTGAAGAGCCGGGTCTGGGTGAGGTACTGATGCAGCGCAGGATATGGAAAACGGCAAAAGATGAGGCAGGAAAAGTAAGGCGGAGCAACGTGAAGGAATTTCCATTGCATTGTAAACACAACATGGGGGTCAGAGACTAGGTAGGGAGCTCTGGATGCGGCAGATGGCCTAAGAACAGCGATAAGAGCAGATTTCTAGCCATGTTTAGGAGTTAGAACAGCCCTGGCTCAGGAACTGGGGACCTGTGGAAGTGAGTTGGAGAGGAATCACGGGCGCCCCCAGCACCTGGCTTGTCACCCAGTCATGGAGATAGCACTCACCACTGCAGGTAACAGGGCAGCGTGTTGAGGAATGGGCCAGGGAGGTGATGGACTCTTCTTGGGTTTTTGCTGTAGGTGCCATCAAGTCAGGTCCGACTCATAGCGACCCTCATACAGTTTTCAATGGCTGACTGTTTCAGGATTGCCTCGGGAGTGGATTGCCAGGTCCTTCTCCCATTTTTGCAGTGCTAGGAATAGAACTCAGGACCTCAGAGACTATAGAGTGGTGCTCTACCACCTGAGCTAAATCCCAGCCCTTCTCTTGGGTAGATTAAGTTAAAGGTGTGTTTGGAATATCTGCGTGGGAATTTCCGGTGGGCATTTGGATGACACGCAAGAGGAAACTGAGCTAGGGGACAGATTCAGAGGACAGAAGTGCTGGGGGAGAGTGTGGGAGCATGCGGCCCAGGGAAACAGCAAGGAGCTCCCAGGACAAGACAGGGAGGTGCGGAGCGGGCCTGATGAGTGGGCTGAAGGGGAAGCAACTGGGTCAGCGATGAGCTGTTAGCGACTTGTAGTGAAAGAACACGCAGTTCTTAGTCATAAAACAGATAAAATGCGTTGACCTGAGATTACGCACACACATTTGGAAAAATAATTTCATCGGGCGATTCCCAGGCTCCCCTGAGAACAGGTACTCAGCACGGCTGCCACACCTCCTTGTCCTTGGGCCTTCCCTCCAGGTTCAGCACGGCGCTGGCACCAGGGGGGGCCTGCCCGGTGGGCCTGAGAATGGGCACCCCCGGGCACCCCCGCACCCACAAGGCTCAGCTGTCTCCTGCTTCCTCACAGGTTTGCACAGATGAAGAGTGAAGCTAAGCAGTCCGTGGCCTAGTAGTGCGTGGACTCGGGAACCCCCTAATCACTACTGTATGTAATATTTACATAAAGACTGCCGACAAGCAGCCTACCTAGCCTTTTTAACCCTCCAAGACTGAAGACCGCCCGGTGACGCAAGTCACTGCTCCTGCTGCTCCTGTTGTCTGGCGTGGCGCAGGGCCTCCCTGGTCGATGGCATCCACGAGGTGAACGAAGCTGCATGTTAAGTGCCATTACTACTGTACACGGACCACCGCCTCTGTCTCCTCTGTTCCTCGCGTGACTGAGAATCGTGACATCAGTGTAGTGTTTTCTGAGCTTCCTGGGTTCACAAAAGCTGTAGTGTTACCAGGTGTCCTGGACCTCGTTTCCAATCCCGTGTTTGTCGAGTGCACTGACTGTGAAACCTTTTCGTCATCGTCGGCAAGCTGCAGGTTTGTTACGCAAAAGGCTGATTAGTACAATTCCAGAAAAGGCTTTTTCAATAAATGGTTTATTTTAGGAAAGCGACGTTATATTGTCCTTTAATGGTTCACAGCTTACGAGCCAGCAGTCAGGGTGCAGAGGTCTGGTGTTTTCCCTCACTGCTCCTCAGCACAGCCAGGTTTGCCCAGCGGGGCACTGGGCCGGGTGCTCCTTTAGGATCCAGGGTCCCCTCGCTCACAGGTGGAGGGCATAGATGAAACAACACCGATGGTATGAGCTAGCCCTTTTTAATAACCAGTGAATTGATAACAGACCAAAGCAAAGGCCTTGTTACCACATGTGGGGGCTCCATTTATTTTTAAACCAAGACATGTAGGTGCTTGGTCAGTGTAAATCCTGCTGTGAATGATCTCTTGGTAAGGCAGCATCTTTTTCAGAATGTAAATTGGATTTCAGCAGTAGTAGTCTAAAATAGTCAAATTATATGGCATTGATGTTGTTGTTATTGTTGTGTTGTTAGGTGCTGTCGAGTCATCTCCGACTCATAGTGACCCTCATAGGGTTTTCAATGGCAGATTGTTTCAGGATTGCCTTGGGAGCGGGTTGCCACGTCCTTCTCCCATTTTTGCAGTGCTGGGAATCAAACTCGGGACCTCAGAGACTGCAGCGCGGTGCTCTACCAACTGAGCTAAATCCTAGCCCATGGCATTGATAGTGTTCTTTATTTCTTTTTGCTATTAAATTTTTAAAAAGATTGACCTGAAAGCTTCTGGAACTCCTTTTAGGAGGTCATTGACTTACTCCGTCCACACAGCAGCTGACCTTGCCCAAGTCATTTCTTGAGCAGGCTCTGCATCCCCTCTCTCCAGGGTGGGTGGATCCTTTCAGCCAAGAAATTAGAGTCTGGGGAATGGTGGCATCACAGAGGATTTGTACACTTAGGATTCGATTCAGAGCTAAGATGATTTCGCACAGCCTTTTGAGTTAGAATTTACATAATATTTGAAGGATACCTGTCAGTGATTTTTTTACTATAATTTTGTAGTTATACAACCATCCTTATAAATCTCATTTTAGAACTTTTCCATCACTCCCCAAAAAACCTTATGTCCATTTACAGTGACTCCCCATTCTTAACCCCAGCAGGCTACATAAGCCCCTGTGAATTGGCCGGTTCTGGACGCTTCATGTGATGAGGATCTTGCAACATGTGGTCTTTCGTGTCTGTTTCCTCCCACTCAGCATGCTTCCCAGGTTTACCCACAGCGTGGCACGTGTCAGTCCTTCACTCGGTTTACTGCTGGATACAATTCCATTTTGTGGATGTGCCACGCATTTTATTTATCCATTAGCTAATTGATAGGAGTCTGAGTTGCTCCCACTTTTTGGTTATTCTGCTTTGAACAAGGCTTTGTGGGACATATGGTTTCATTTCTCTTGGGAGTTAGAATCACTGCGTCATATGGTAAGTTTACGTTAAATGTTTTCGGAAACTTCCCAACTGTTTTCCAAAGTGGTTGTGCCATCTTGCATTCCTGGCAGCAACATATGAGGGTTCCAGCTTCTCCACACCTTTGCCAACATCTGTTACGGTCTTTTTTTATATATATATTATATATATATAGCCATTCTAGTGAATGTGAAGTGGTATCTTGTGGTTTTTGGTTTTTGTTGTTTGTTTTTTGTACTACTGGGGTTTGAACCCAGGGACGCATGCTTGCTAGGACAGTGATCTACCAAGTTCCTCTTTTTTTTTTTTTTTTTGGTAATGGGGGTTGAACCCAGGGCCTCGCACTTGCATGCTCTGCAAGTGCTGGACCACTGAGCTGCACCCCAAACCCATTTTTTCTTTGAGACAGGGTCTCACTAAGTTACACAGACTGCCTCTGGTCTTGAATTTGCCATCCTCCTGCCTCCACCTCCTGAGCCACTGGGATTACAGGCGTGCGCCACCGCACCTGGCCCGTTTCTAATTTTTGAGACAAGGTCTCACTAAGTCCTGGAAGCTGCCTCTGGACCTCCTACTTTAGCCTCCCGCATTGGTGGGATTGCAGGTGTGCAACATGGTGCTCGACTCCTTTTGATTTTCATTTCTCTAATGCTGGCGAATATCTTTTCATGTGCTTAGTGCCATTCACTCATCATCATTAGTGAAATGTCTGTTCAGATCTGCTTATTTTAAAATCGGGTTATCATTATTTGTGAGAGGTTTTTATACATTCTGGATAGAAGTTCTTTACCAGATTATATGATTTACAAATGTTTCTTTTTCCCTTTTCAAATAGACTTTGTTTTTTTCATTTTCTAAATGATGTCTTTTGAAGCACAAACTTTTATAATTTTTTAAAGCCCCATTTGTCAGCTTGTTCTTTATTGCATATGCTCTTGATGATGCACCTAAGAAACCATTGCCCAACCTAAAGTCACAAAAATTGATGGCATTTTTCCCCCGAGTGTTTTAGTTTTGGCTCTTACCTTAGGTCTATCATCTAGTTTCAGTTAATTTTTGTACAAGAGAGCAGGGAGGGGCCCACATTCATCCTTTTCATGTGGATATTGGTGTGACCCGGCACCCTTTGCTGAAGACTCTTCTTTCTCCACTGAATTGGTTGGCCAACCTCGTTGAATCCCAACCAGCCATGAATGTAAAAGTTTATTTCTGGACTCTGAATTCTGTTCCATTGGTCTGTATGTCTATCACATACACCCCTACATCGTCAGGATTAGTACAGATTCAGAGGAAGTTTCTCAAGTGTGACTCCTGCAACTTTGTTCTTGTTTATCAAGATGGCGTTGATGACTCTGGGTTATTTGCACTTCATATGAACTTGAGGATTATCTTGCTAATTTCTGCAAAACAAACCACACAGCCGGGACCTTGATAGGGATTGCATAGAGTCTATGGAACATTTTCGGGAGTGTTGCTGTCTTAAAGTCTTCCAATCCATGAACACAGGATACCTCTCCATTTATCTGAGTATTTAATTTCTTCAGCAGTGCTTTGTAATTTCCATTGTACATATTGATTTATTGCAGTGCTGGGGGTTGAGCCCAAGGCCTTGTGCACACTAGGCAAGTCGCCTTCCACTCAGGTACACACCCAGCCCTAAGTATTCTTCTTCATGCTATTGTGAATGAAAATATTTCTTAATTTCATAGTTGGATGTTTATTGCTAGTATATATTCAGACTTCATTTTTTGTATATTGATCTTTTATCCTGTGGCTTCACTGAATCCATTTAAAAGTCTTAGTATGTGGTACCTTGGCACTTGCCCACAATCCATTCTGGAAGACTGTTTGAGTGCTGAGTTCCCATAAGAAATAATGTAATCCCAGCAACTTGGGAAGTGGAATCAGGAGGGTTGTGAGTTTGAGGCCAAAGACAGCCTGCATAACTTAGCAAGACCCTGAGTCAAAATAAAAAATGGGCTGGAAGTTCAGCCCGGTGGTAGAGCACTTACAAAATCATGTGAGGCCCTGCGTTCAACCCCCAAATACTGCCAAAAAAAAAAAAGGAAAAGAAATAACATAAATGTATTTTTTGATTTCTGCACTATACTAAAGAGCTGATTCAGACACATATATGCCACTCATATACTTAGCAATTGGTTCTTTTAAAAATTTATTTGTTATTATTATTTTCTTCTTTCTTTCACTTTCAGCACTAGAAAGCATCTTGGGTGCCACGATGACCATATGGTACACACGTGTATGATGTTGTTGTTAGGTGCCCTAGAGTCAGTGTCTGACTCATAGCGACCCTATGTACAACAGGCAAAATAGTATTGTCAGTGCTTCTCTGCCATTCATAGGGTTTTCAGTGGCTGATTATTTTTGGGGAGTGGGTTGCTGGGTCCTTCTCCCTGGCCTATAGCACCTGGTGTTCCCAGGCAGTCTCTCATCCAAGTACTAACCAGGCCCAACCCTGCTTAACTTCTGAGATCTGACAGGATCAGATGTCACAGTGGTATGGCTGCAGGCACACATGTGTATATATATGCATAAAAATCCCATGAGATCGCGAGCACAGCACCAAGACAAGTCTTTACTGCTTAAAATCTATGTGTTGACACTTTTCCCGTTGTTTTACCAGGAAGTGTCACAGTAAGTATGGTGTCTCACACAGGTTTTACCACAGTAGTCGAACACCAAACCAGAATTCTCTCAGAAACATTGCTCAGCGATCGAAATGTCAGCACAGAGCAGTTCGAGGGCTACAGTACCACTATTTCATTGACTCCGTAACATTGGCTACATATGAAATCATGTTGTCCGTCAATAAGGACAGTTTTACTTCTTCCTTACCAGATGCTCTTCATTTCTTTTCTTGCCTCATTACCCTGGCTAACCCTCCAGTACAGGGTTGAGTAGCAGTGGTGAGGATGGACATTCTTGTCCTGTTGTTGTTGTTGTTGTTGTTGTTTTTTATTTATTTATTTTTTTGCAGTACTGGTGGTTGAACCCAGGGCCTCCTGCCTGCATGCTTTGCAAGTGCTGGACCACTGAGCTGCACCCCCACCCCATTTGTTTCCTTTTTGAGACAAGGTCTCGCTAAGTAACGCAGACTGCCTCTGGTCTTGAACTTGTGATCCTCCTGTCTCTGCCTCCCAAGCTGCTGGGATTACAGGTGTGTACCATGGCGCCCAGCTTTTGTACTGTTATTGATCTTAGGGGAAAATATTCTTTCACCATTAAGTGTGATATTGTAGTTTTTTATTAATGCCCTTTCTCCATTTGAGGAAGTTCCCTTCTATTCCTGGTTTGTTAGGAGTTAGCATGATTGAGTGTTGGGTTTTGTCAAATCTTCTTCCTCTCGATATGATCATATGGCTTTTGTTCTTTATTCTGCTAATTCAGTGTGTTGCTTTAACTGATTTTTGGATGTTCAGCCAACCTTGCATTCCTGGGATAAATCCTGGTTGATTGTGTACATGCGTGCTGCTAATTTGTGCAGGCTGCCTCTGGTGTCAAACTCAGGATCCTCCTGGCTCAGCCTCTCCAGTGCTGGGATTACAGGTGTGCCCCACAACACCCACTGAGTATATTCCTTTTAATGTGTTGGCAGGCTTCATTTGTAATTTTTTATTGAGGACTTTTGCTTCCAAATTACATGCGGGATATTGCCCTGTAGTTTTCATTTCTTGTGGTGCTTTGGCTTTTGTATCAGGAGAATAGTGCTGGCCTCCTACTGTGGTGGAGACGTTTTCCTCTGCCTCTGTTTTCTCAAGGAAATGGTGAAAGGTTGATATTTTTCACCAACCTTCTTTAAATGTGTGGTAGAATTCACTCGTGAAACCAGCTGGGCCTGGATTTCTCAGTGTGGGACGATTTTAAGTTACTAATTCACTCTGTACTTGTTGCAAGTTTATTCCAATGATTCATTTCTCTTTTCAGAGGTTTCAAGAATTGAAGTCTTTCTAGGAATGTTTATCTGTTTCAGCCAAGTCATCCAATTCGTTCACAGAGAGTTATTCATAGCATCTCCAATTATCAGTTTTTAGAAGTCTGGTAGTAATATCTGCTGGTATTCCACAGAAGAATCATCTGTGTTTTCTCTCTTTTTCTTGGTTAAAACATTTATTTATCTTGCTGATCTTTTCAAAGAATCAACTTCTGGTTTCATTAATACTCTCTTTTTCTGGTTTCCATTTCTATTTCTTTTCCATACTAATCTTTCTTATTCCTTTGCTTCTGCATGATTTGAGTTTAATTTGCTCATCTTTTTTTAATTTGTTATGATAGAAGATACTGAAGACAGAAATGCTGGTAAAAGTAACTCACCAGGCTTTTTAAAAAAGTAATTGACAAATAGACTATGTAATATGTAATATCCAAACAAGGGGTAGATATTGTTTTTCTTCTAAAATTTTAGCAGCCTTACAGTCTTTTGAGCAAAGTTGGCAAACGTTTCCTGAGAAGGGCCAAAGGGTAAATATTTTTGGCTCTGTGGGCTGTACAGTCTTGGTCGCAGCTGCCCAGTCCTGCTGTTAGGGCAGGAGAGCAGCCAAGGGCCATTGGTACTAGGGCCTGGGGACTCATGGCTGCAGTCCCCTGAAACAGCAGGCCACGTATGAGCCACGGGTCCTAGTTTGCCAACCTTTGGCCTAGAGCATTAGGCAGGAGTGAGAAACAGCATTTTGTTCTTAGCCTGTGAAGCGTATATGAAAGACTGATCACTCAGAAGCAGCCTCTGGAAGCTGCGTGCTCAGCCCAACCTCACACCTTCCGTTACTATAGTAAGAAGCAGTGCCGTGCTCTAAACGGGTGTGGCGACTACTCGGGATAAGACTGGTTTCCTCAGGGTTGATCACAGCTGGGCTGCCCAGAGCAGCTCTGAGCAGGACTTCAGAGACGAGGTGGTGTGGTGAGGCCTCATTGAAACCCGGGACCGTCTCCCAGGGACACAGCCTGTTTAGGTCTCGTAAGGCTTTGTCCAAGGGTACAAAGCATGGCCAGGAAGCGTTTAAGCTGGCCACTCGGGAATGCATTTTGAAGTGTGGGAGTGTGTATGTGTCCTTCGAAGCCTGCTCTGTTTTTCCTGTTCAATGGGGGATCGGCATACTCTCCCAAATGGATTGGTTTGTTTCTTACTGACAGTGTGTGGAAGCAGGTAACTCTTTTCTCACTGTGGATGTCTGAAATCACTTCCTGCAAATCAGTCACTGAGTGTTGTGATGGAAACTCCCATGGCACATACTGTTTGAAATGCTTGTCACCTCATCCTTCCTCATAGCCTTGTTATTGTTGTTAGATGCCATTATATTGTTTTTAGGTGCCATCAAGTCAGTATCCAACTCATAGCGACCCTCATAGGGTTTTCAATGGCTGACTTTTGGGATTGCCTTGGGAGTGGGCTGCCATGTCCTTCTCCCATTTTGTGGTGCTGGGAATCGAACTCGGGACCTCAGAGACTGCAGAGCAGTGCTCCACCAACTGAGCTAAATCCCAGCTCCTCCTCATAGTCTTATAGCTCCACAAATCCCCAGCCTCCCCCGATTTCTCAGAGGCCTCACGTGTTCTGCCCGGGCAGTCCTTTGTCACATGCTGCCACAGTCGCCCGTTTACCAAGTCACCTTCTCTTCACGAGCCAGCCGTTGTCCACCATAGAAGCACAGTCATTTCAATATATCGTAGGGTGGTTTGTTCTTAACCCACTTGAATCACCTGTTCAAGAGGGAATTATTGGAGACACTCGCGACTTCAGTGGTTTGCTGAGCACCTCCCATGTTGGTATTGTCTCTTCCTCAAAGTAACAAGGGGGCTGTTGCACAACTCTAGGAGGCACTGTTGCCATTGGACTATTCTTCAGCCTTCACCGCGCCTCATCAAAACGAAAAATTAATCTGATGTCAATATTATCCACTCCGTTAAGCTGTGTCTTCTAGTGGTATCTACCACACACCTCATTCATCTTCACTCAGCCCACCAATTACCAACGTGAAGAGACCTCTACACAGCGTGGCAGAGACAGCGGAGTCCAGGCTGACACTGCATCCCAGTTATCAGCTCTGATTTCCATTAAAAGCCACCACCCGCACATTCTCCCTAGGAGCAGCCGGGTTCTGCGGGCCACCTTGCTAGAATCCCACGTCCCTTGTCTGACTGTGTGTGGTCAGCCCGACGCCATTTGTCTTAGGCACCTTTGCCTCCTCCTTGCCACCTCCGCGGCCTTCGTGCTCCATCATCCGTTCAGCAGTCCCTCCACAGCGCTGCTGCAGTCTTCCAGCTCTGTCATCTTCATCCCTCTTTCAGTGGCCTCCCTGCAAGCCTGCCCCGCAGAGACCATCCCCTTGGTGGGTCACAGCCGTCTCCTGAGCCCTGGGTGCAGTTGGGGGAGGCCAGGAGATAGGAATTCTCTCGTTCCCTGACCTGAGGTGGGTGTGTCCTGCCGCTCCTTGCCTTTAGTCCTTGGGCCAAGCGAACAGAAGACACTGGACGCCTCCCACTCTGCCTGTGCAGGCAGCGGTGCGCGTGGCTGCGCGGCTCTCCCGGGCAGAGGGCTCGGCGTGCTGCGGCCTTCCTGTGAGCTTCTGCACTGCGACAGCAGCTTTTCCTCCTTGTCATCTGCCAGGATATGGGTGGAACAGTACTCTGACACATTTCTTAGGATGTTCAGCAAAGATCTGCCTAACACCAGCACTGCGAAACGTAAGAAAGGAAAATAATGTTCGTATAATTTTACTCGTTTTAGAAATCCAAGGGAATCTTTACTCAACAGCCCTAATTTTCTATTCTCACCTCCTTAAAACTGAACCATAGCATTGGTACCTACTCAGTGCAACATGGAAGCAAGACTACATTAAGGTGAAAATTGTGTGACTCCTCCCCAGTGAAAAAGTTTACTAACACAGCCCTAGCAGATATTTCTGGATACTGAAAAAGACTAAGTAGGTACTTAGTACATGCTTTGTGTTCAAATTCACACAGGCTTAATAGTAAGCTAGAGCAAGGCTGCAGGGCAGAAGAATGCCAAGTTGGTCACTGGTCACCCTTTACTGGGGAGCATCTTGGCATTTCACTGGTAACCCTGCCATTTAGAGGCCTGTTGTTGTTGTTAGGTGCCGTTGAGTCATGTCCAACTCATAGCGACCTTCATAGGGTTTTTAATGGCTGACTGTTTCAGGATTGCCTCAGGAGTGGATTGCCACGTCCTTCTCCCATTTTTGCAATGCTGGGAATCGAACTTGGGACCTCAGAGACTGCAGAGCGGCGCTCTACCAACTGAGCTAAATCCCAGCCCCCATGTCAAGTAGAAGTTTGTATTTGTCTGCCGCCTTGAATGCTGAACAGGTTCACAGCAGGGTTGACCTAACTAAGCTCTGCCGAGATGGGGATATTAGACAAACGCGCAGGAAGTGAAATGCTCAGTCCGTGCTGCTCTGCCTGGGACAGAAAAGTGGCTCGAATTCCATGGCCTTTTAACGAATACCACGCAAAACAGTTCTTTGCTACAGAGGTCTCCGAGCGACCTGGAACACGGGCTAGATTTGGGGAGAATGAGGAGATTCTTTCCAAGGACACCGTGCTGCACTCTGGCATTGAGGGAGTAGGTTGGGAACACAGTCACGTCCCCCGCTACACAACACTTTCTTCACGGAAGGGTCAAGTGGCTAATGTGCACACTGCCAGGGCCTCTCCAGCCCTACATTCTCCTGTGTGTTCTGAGGCCATTTAAAACACCAGCACCTGCTGCTTTTTCTTCTTGTTAGCTGCCATCAAGTAGGTATCTGACTCATAGTGACCCTGCATACAACAGGGGAAACACTATTGTCAGTGCTTCTCTGCCGTTCATAGGGTTTTCAATGGCTGATTGATTTTTGGGGATGGGTTGCCAGGTCCGTCTCCCAAGCCTACAGCACCTGTGTTCCCAGGTGGTCTCCCATCCAGGTACTAACCAGGCCCGGCCCTGCTTAGCTTCCAAGATCTGATGGGATCGGAGGCCACAGTGCTACCTCGGCAGGCAGCCTCTGCCCAGTTCTTCCTAAAATTCTCCAGGCTGGCATCAGAGTCGCCCGCCAGCAGCCTTTGTTCGCTTGTCATCTTTAGCTCCCAGAGCTGTTGGGGAAAGCGGAATGGCTGCTTTGGACCCTGGAAGCCTCAGGTGCTGCAGGGGATGCCTGGTTTTTAGAACTTCGATTACCTGCACTGAATGGGAGAAGCCAGTGAGAAAAACAACACCTCGTTAATCCCGCTGGGTAATTTCTGAGCCTTTTTGAGAAGCGGCGTTATGGAGGCCACTTCCCGGCCCTTCGTCCCGTGTGGTTAGTGGTGTTGGATTCTGAGTGTCCCTCTGGTTACCCTTGCAGTGACCCAGGAGGGAGGGATTGTTCCCATTGTACAGATGGGGAAGCTGGGGCTCTGGGAGAGAGGCAGGAAGGCTGGCGGGCTTAAGGTCAGGGTCAGGCGTAAAGTTCTCCATCTTCCTAAAGACTCGTATTGACTTGTATTGTGAGTTCTCCACGGTGTGTTTGTGATGACGCCACTGACTCACTGACAGCTGCAGAGTCAGCGAGGGCCAAGTGCATAACCGGAACGTCCAGGTCCCTCAGAGGATGGCTCTGGCTGCCCGGCTTCCGGTCCCGGCTGAGGATACCCCACAGACCCAGGGGCAGGAGGCCCTGCAGAGCCCCTCCCAGACGCAAGGGGCACACTGGCCCCTGAGCGCTCGTGAGGGCCCTGCTAGCCTGGGGAGGCATCCCCAGGCATCTGCCCCATCTCTGCACCCTGGGCGCCTCACCCAGCGAGCGCCCGTTGGGACCCTGCCCACCGACACTGTGTCCCACGGAAAGGCAGCCTGCATGCTTTCCCTCCTTTGTTTCGCCACCACGCTGCTCCCCAGGCAGAGCCAGCGCGGACCCCTTGGGACTCCCCAGGTCACCGCATCCAGCCACGCATGGGCACCGCTTAGTGACTGAGTCAGCAGACATCCAGGACGTGACTTGGAGCAGCACATGCCCTGGGTGGCCACCTTTTATCTGGGCCAGTTCGTCCCTTCTGTAACCACAGCAAAATAGGCTCATAGCAGGCGCCGGGTTGCTGCACACGGGAGAAAGACTCCGTTCTCGCTCCAGCACCCACTGGTGCACGTCAGGGTTCTCACCGGAGGCCAGTGGCCAGGCTTCTAATTATTCCCCTGTGGAGCCCCTCTGCCCTTTCCCCTGGTTTTGCATCTGGTCTCTGTCAGCTGCCCAGTCCCCAGCAGTCCTCCCACTGGCTGTCACCCCCAGGTCACTGGGGACTCAGAAGAGTAGATCCCTTTCGTAGTGTGGAAGGAGACCCAGGGAGAGGCCAGTGGGAAGGCAGTGGGGAGGGCGATGCCTACCATCAGAGGAGCACCTGGTCCCCTGCATCCTTGAAACAGCGTGGTAAGCATTCGCCTATGTCACCCGCAGCTGAGCTCACTGGCACGTGTGAGGCCATCTTCCAAATCGCTATGGAGTGGCCAGGCTCCATTTTTATTTACTGTTCAGTTTTTAAGATCAGCTTCTTGAGCTGGGCGTGGTGGCGCACGCCTGTAATTGCAGCGACGTGGGAGGTGGAGGCAGGAGGATCACAAGTTCAAGACCAGAGGCAGTCTATGTAACTTAATGAGACCCTGTCTCAAAAAGGTAAAAAACTGGGCTGGGGGCGCAGCTCAGTGGTCCAGCACGTGCAGAGCATGCAGGCACAAGGCCCTGGGTTCAACCCCCAGTACCACACCAAAAACCACCACCACCACCACCACCACCACAAGATCAGCTTCTTCATGGAGTGGGGCAGATCTTCAAGGCTTCCCCTGACAGGCCGCATCTCAGCGAGCCCGAGAACACCAAGCTGCCTGTGGGGGCCTTGCGCTGTGCTGCGGGGAGGCATCAGCTGGTCTCCAGCGCCCGCCATCTCTGCCTTCCTGCTAAGGGGCTCCCACGCTCACATCTCTTGTCAGACAGTGGCACCGTGTGGGCGTACCCACCCAAGTGACCTGCCGGGTCACCCCAGGCCCTATGCCAGGCCAGTGCTGTGAGCACGGCCAGCCAGACACTGCTTCCAGAAGCCCAGGCCCAGGGAAGAGGGCAGAGTGGAGAGTGACGAGTCGCCTGTCTATAAACAAACGCCACACGGGACCCAGACAAACACTTTAATTTTTCTTTTTTGGAGGCATAATTTAGTCATCTTACCTACAGCACTTTTCACTCCGTCTCTGGCAATCAGGGGTCACAGAAGACTCAGCACCAAAGGATGACCGGGAACCCCTTCCCCTTGGTCCCTAGCCCTGGCCTCCCCGCAGCCTCAGACACCCTTCGCACGATCACACCCAGGAGCACACTCGGCCACGCACCCGTCCTCCTCCCCTTCTCCCTATCCATCCGTCCTTCTCTCTCTGTTGCACGCACACACACACACGCACACACACACGCGCGGGCAAGTGAAAAGAAAGAAAACCAAAGCCCACTAAGTCACGCAGCGGGAGAGAAAGATTCAGGAACATCTTCCTTCCCCATCTGGCTCTGAGACCAAACTCCGCGGCTGGAGAGGCTGCGCCTTCCGCGCGTCCCAGCGGAGGCTCCCCAGCCTCCATTGTTGTGTCCCGCTCAGAAGGCTATGCAGAGGCCACCAGCTGCCCAAGGTTCCCTTTGGAGGGGGCGCATCCCCGAGTCAGTCACTCTGTTTCTGTTTGTTGTCGATGTTGCCGTAGGCAGAGCCCTTGTCGATTTCTGTCACGCCGATCATCCATCGAATTCCCATGGAGGCTGCAGAGACAGAGGGGAGCCAAGGGTGGGGAGGAGTCTGAGCAGACTCCAGGGCTGTTGGCCCAAGCAGAGCCCCCAGGGGACAGCTGGCTGTGAACAGCCAGCCTCAGCCGAGAGCTGGCTGAGGCTCGGGGCGCCATGTCCTAACTCAAGCTTTGCAGTCCTCCCTGAGCACCCAGCTATAGGATGTGAAAGGGGCCAGCACGGCCACTCTACGGGGGAGTTGTCATCCCTGGACAGTGGAGGCAAACAACTGGGCCAGCCGGACACAGCTGTTTACAGTGCGCCCAGAATCCCTCTGCTTTCCATGCCGATCCTCAAGGCAAATAGTTCTTCTGGGAACTCGGGGCAGGAGCTTAGAAGGAGCCTCGGCAAGGCGTTTAAAGGGCATTCTGGGAGCCTGCAGCGTGCGCGAGCTCCGGTGTCAACTGCCCAACAAAGCCAGCCACTGCTCTGGGGCAAGTAACAGAGCAGTGAGCAAAGTCCCCGCCCTCCCAGAAGGTGCGCGCTCCCCACAGACAAGGCCTGTGACAGAAGCTAGGAGCCGTTCACCCCCGGAAGCTGCTTGCAAGTTGCCATAGGAGCGCCCCCCCCTCGGAGAGGGCCAGCTTGGTGAGCTCCGGGGGCAGGGACCACACATCACCTCCATGTGCCCACCCCGAGCACCTGGCCTAGCAAACACCCCTTAGGACAAACGTCCAAGAGCAGAGAAGGGAGTGAGTGGAGCCTTCCAAATCTCGGCATGCTCGTCACAGAGCAATAGGGGGTGCTCTGTCAGCCGTCACTCAGACACAGTGGAGCCAACTAGGGTGAGAGGCCAGCCTGGCTGGCACGGGGCATTTACGGGTGAGGGGACTTCCACTTGGGGCCACCTCTGGGGAGGCCAGGACATGAGCTCTGTTGACCACCTTGTGAGGTAGGGACACCAGCACAGGCACTGAGGGTGAAATGTGGCGCTGAGGTGAGGCAGCAGGGCAGCAGGGGGGTGTGGGGCTGGCAGATGCCCGGGAGTGCTCCCTGTGTGTCTCCACACTGCACCTAGGGCAGCTTGGCTCTAACGACACTTTGGGTCAGCCCTGTCCCCAGCCTCTCTCGTCATTAAGGCCCTGTAGCTCTCCCTGGGAGGGGGTGGGCTTCCTTGGCCTCCAGCTGTTGGAAGCAGGGGCTGTAGCCCCCAGGTCCCTAGCCAGCCTCCTCTGCACTACCCAGGGGTGTGGGTGGGGGCCCTGGGTCTGCTTATGGGCAACTGCGTGTTTTCTTCTCTATCCTCTGTAAAAAATTTTTTTTCTACAAGGAGTATTTGAATATTCTATTCTTTTGTTTTGTTTTGTTTTGTTTTCTTTGCAGCACTGGGGGTTGAACCCAGGGCCTCGAACCTGCATGCTCTGCAAGTGCTAGACCACTGAGCTGCACCCTCAGCCCATCATGTTTTTTACTTTTTGAGACAGGGTCTCGCTAAGTTACGCAGACCGCCTCTGGTCTCGAACTTGTGATCCTCCTGCCTCTGCCTCCCAAGCTGCTGGGATTACAGGCGTGCGCCACCGCACCTGGCCAATATCCTATTCTTTATATTAAAATGTATGTTTAATTTTCAGAAGGCCGCAGGACGGTCTACTGTAAGAATAAGCCAGTTTGCCTATTGCAACCACATACCTAGAATTGGTTGGCTTGATGCAGAATGACAGAGGATTTTGTGCTGTGACATGTTGAGGTGGTCACGCTTTACGAGGTGACAAATGCAGTTTAAGGAAATTGCACTTAGGCAGATTTATGTGGGCATGGGTGCCTGAGGCTGTACCAGGGCACTGGGCTGTCAGGGATGGTTATTCTGGGGACCGCTTCAAAGGGGGAAGAGTGTCCTGAAATGCGTGCCGTCTTTCGTGCTTTTGCACTCTCTGGATCTGTGCCTTCGAACCGCACAGAGTTCTCACATCCGTGGACTCTGCCGTTTCTCCTCTGCCTCAGAAAAGCAGAGGCTACTACTCATGCTGAGGGCTGGGATTTAGCTCATTTGGCAGAGCGCTGCTCTACAGTCTCTGAGGTGCCAAGTTTGATTCCCAGCACCGCAAAAATGGGAGAAGGACGTGACAATCCACTCCCAAGGTAATCCCAAAACAATCTGCCATTGAAAACCCTATGAGGGTCGCTATGAGGCGGATACGACTCGAGGGCAACAACTACTCATGCTCTCCTGAGCCTCAGGTGCCCAGGGTAGAAGCTGTCACGCCAATCATCCATCCAGGGGTGAGGCAGTCCCTCCTCAGAGGCAAGTGCCAGTGCTCACAGGCTGGGGACACGGAGGAGACTGCGAAGGCTGGGAAATACTGACCCCAGGAAGTCACTGTGGATGACGAAAAGCTCAGTCAGCAAACATTGTCGCTCAGGTCAGTCCATCTGGCCCCAAAGGCAAGAGCCGGCCCCTGGCTCCGTGGGGGACAAGGAGGCAGGGCTCCTGACGCCTGAGCCTGGCTGTGAAGTTCCTTCAGGGCTGGCCTCTAGGTGTCCCTGGACACTGCTGTGACTTGGCGGGACTTCCAACCCCCAGGGGTGGCACCCAGCCTGCGGGGCCCCTCTCAGGCCTGTTGTCTCCCTGCGCCAGGGGCTCGTGCGGCTGCTGAGCGGCGCGGGTGACACAACCTTGGGCCTCTCTGTCACTCACCCATACAGAAGACCAGGACCAGGCTGGCCAGCGTCACGGAGGAGCCGCTGCTGGCCATGCTGACGAGGAACTGGAAGAACGGGTAGAGCAGCAGCGAGGCCCAGAACAGCCAGTTGAGCAGGGCCCAGGGCCGCCGTGCGGGCACCCTGGGCGTCTCGGGGAAGACGCCCGTCCTGTAGTACTCCTCCTGGAAGGCGTCCTGGGGGACAGAGGGGACCTCAGGCAAGGCGGGGCTCTGGCGGGTCTCTCCTGGGGCCCCACTTCTGAGGGAGCTCAGTGACACAGCCCCCTTCCCCCAAGCCTGGCCACAGAACCTTCTAGAAAGAGCTCTGCAGGCATCTAAGGCAACATGGCAGCCCCTTCCCCAGGGCCACGTGGAGAGGCAGCCGCCACTAACCCACGCAGGATGGAGGAGTGGAGCCCACCTCCAGCCTGGGGAACCCTGGCCAGGGTCTCGTGTCCAGCGGCACGGTCACCCCTTCCACAGCAGGCTGGTAGGAGAGGGACGTCATGCCACGCTGAAGCCTGGCGAGTGCCCTACAGGGCCCCCGCCCACGTGCACCCTCTCCCCAGCCTCTGGGCAGTTTCCTGCCACGGCCCCGTGGGACCACACCGCAGCCCTCAGCTGTCTGCCGCAGGTGTGGCTCACGGGATGGATGAGCTCACGCAGCACTTAGCAAGGTGGAGCACTAATCGTTAGAATCCAGCCCCCATGTGTCTTGAAGAGAGAGCAGCGAAAGCCACGGCCCTGCTCAGGGGAAGCAAGGAGCTGCCAGGGAGCCCTGGGGAGCTGGAGCCCAGACAGGCACAGGGGAGCCATGCTCTGGGCTTGTGTGCTCAGGTGACCCTGGCTGGCTGCATCCTGTTTATTCTGTCTGTCCTGTGGTCAGACAGTCAACCAAATGAAAACCAAGAGTCAGTCAAGACCACGTCCGCTGCCACTGTGCACTCCTACTGCATAGGTGACCAGGAACAGACAGAGACCAGCACAGCTGGGCCTTTACGTCCCTGTTGGCCCACTATACCCATGAAACAATTTCAGCCTGTGAAGCCCCTTTTAAAAACACTTTGCAAGCAGAGCATGGTGGTGCACGCCTGTGATCCCAGTGACCCGAGAGGAGGAGGCAGGAGGATCGCAGGTTTGAGACCAGAGGCAGTCTGTGTAACTTAGCAAGATCCTGTCTCAAGATAAAGGAAAAAAAAAAAAAAGGCCGGGCGCAGTGGCACATGCCTGTAATCCCAGCAGCTTGGGAGGCAGAGGCAGGAGGATCGCAAGTTCGAGACCAGAGGCAGCCTGTGTAACTTAGCGAGACCTTGTCTCAAAAAGTGAAAAAAATGAGCTGGGGTGCAGCTCAGTGGTCCAGCACTTGCAGAGCATGCAAGCACAAGGCCCTGGGTTCAACCCCCAATACCACACACACACAAAAAAAGATGATTAAAAAAAGGGGCTGAGGATGCGGTTCAGTGACAGAGTACTTGCAAAGTATGCATAAGGTCCTGAGTTCAACCCCTAAGTACTGGAAAAAAAAAAAAATATATATATATATATATATATATAATTTTATTATATATATTTATGTATTAAATATATATTTACATTTGTATATATTTATGTATTTATATTTATGTATATATATTTATTATGTATATATATATTTATGTGTATATATATATTATGTATATATTTATGTATTTACAAATGTAAATATATATTTATATCATATATATATAATATATATATATATATATAAATTTTTTTCTTTTCCCTCTTGCCAAGGCCAGCACAGCATCAGCCCCAGGATCACTGTAACTACCTCTGAGCTCTCATTCATAGTAAAGGCCCATGCCACTCAGTCCCACAGGGCCACACGGGGCGCCCACAGCTGTGTTGTGAGGAGCCCCAGAGGCCCCGTGGTACCCACCTTCTCCTGGTAGAGCTTGTGCAGCCAGGCCGAGCATTGGTCCTCGTCTTCCGGGATGTCCTCTATGGGGATGCGCCTGCAAAGGCAGAGGGCAGCTGGCAGGGCGGAAGCCACGTGGGCCCCAGCTGCACTTCCCAGGTGGCAGTGCTGCTGGCCCTGTGGCTTTTATCTGCGTGGCCTAAACTGCGTGGAAGTGGATGGAAGACTGATGGATAGAAAACCCGAGACATCCGGGAACCACACAGGGCTGAGCAAGGTCCTGACTCAATGACAGAAGGTGCTGTTGGAAGGGAGGGACACCTGCCTCCCAGGGAGGGCAGCGCTGCCTCAGTTTCCACACTAGACAGTCCAGTATATAGAGATTCTGTACACAGGAGATGAGACGCTAGTAACTTCTTCAGCTGAGGAGCGACTCTACAGTCCTGGCCACTCTCTCCCTCGGGGAAGCAATGAGGCAGACCCGTCCAAGGATGGGCGTGCAGGGGACCCCAATCTCCCCAGAATGGGAGGAACCAGGGCATCTTCCCCAAGGCTTTGGGGTCCAGATAGGGCCCCCTGTGTCACTCAGCCGGAGGAAGCCATGGCCACGCCTGTTCCATAGCTGTCCTTGGTGCCCAGGCGGCTGGCTCTTGTGATTTCCAGGAGTGTTCCTTTACACCTGCTGTGTCCACGGAAGAGTGTCTCTGTCGTGGTTTTCCCTGGGCCACTTCACCACCCAGGACACTCTTAGGAAGGAGAGGCGTCTTTGGAACATGTCCACCCCATGGTAGCATGCTCAGAGAATAGACCGCGGGACTTCGTCCTGTAGCGGATCACAGTGACCTACCACCCCTGGAACAACGACTGCCCTCGGAGGCCGTGCTCCACAGAGGCAAGCTTTGCACATAATTAAAACTCACCATGCCGGTTCCTCCAGAAGCATTCTCTCACCATTTGTGTCCCTGAACATATGTGGGTGAACTCACTATGTTCTTTGCTCTTTCTCATCTTCTCTGGTTTGCAAATCGAGGCTTTACATGTATTTCATGAATGACAGTAGAAATGCCCGCAAACTATTTCTTTACTGGACAGTGGGAGCTTAGGTGATTTTTCTCTCTTCAATAACTTGACACCGGTGCCCTAGATGTTTTAGTTGTTTCTGCTGCAGTGTGGTGTATACAGAATGCTTCTGTCACTTTAAACAAGTTACTACACAAGAAGAGATGCATGTTGGACGACATAAATAAGCTTCCTGTGAGGCCCTGGCTTCCGTGGGCAAACTCGACAGGATCGTGGTTTGGCTGTATATTCTGATTCCTACACACACTCTGGGGAGCTGCCGTTACCTAGGAAAACCTTAGGTAAAAGAATCTTGCACGCTGCCAAGGTCCAGCTGACCATTGAATGGAGCTCGGGGGAGAAAAACTCACGCTACCTCGGAGAGAAGGTGTCCTCTGAGGAAGTGATTCTCCCGTCCTCGCTGCCATACAACTGACTGATACAGCAGCCTACTGACGGCACCATTGGAAAGAAACAGTAATGATGATGATCACACTTAAAATTTTTTGTAGGAAAGCCCAAGTCGCTTCCAGGTGGGAAAGGAGTGAGCTTAGGCTGTCAAGCCACTGAAACATCTCCCCAACAAAGTTTAGACATGGTGTATGGCCCAGTGGGAGCAATCAGCAGCTGGGTTTCCAGTGCATCATGGTGGGGTTTGGCACCTGTAGGGTCTTCATTCAGAAAGTTATGTACCATGTGACTCGCTCTGGCCTTGTGGGTATTTCAGAGGCTCTTGGATAGCCTTTGGAGAAGGCCTGCCGTGTAAGAAACCAGGGCCATCTGACTCAACTCAGATGGATTTTAATTCATACGTCACTGACTTAATGTACAAATCATCCTGGGTTTTAATATCTGCAGCATCTCTCAGTTGTTTCCCCCTAATTCTGATATTCTGGAGATTAGGTGTCAGATCCATTGTGTAAGTCCATAAGAAGGTGAAGAGAATTGGCCTAAAACCTTGTGGAATTGTTTTCAACAAAATCATGATTGTTGTTGTTAGGTGCTGTTGAGTCAGGTCCAACTCACAGCGACCCTCATAGGGTTTTCAATGGCTGATTGTTTCAGGATTGTTTTGGGAGTGGGTTGCCAGGTCCTTCTCCCATGTTTACAGTGCTAGGGATTGGACTCAGGGCCTCAGAGAATGCAGAACAGCACTCTACCAACTGAGCTAAACTCCATGGCCAAAATCATAATTAGCCTAGACTATATATTCACATAAATGATATACTACAAAAGGGTTCTCCATTTGCTTCTAGACCGCCTTACTAATTGTATATGCTATCCTCTGTGTGGATTTTTACAGAGCAGATCCATCTCCCAGAAAAGGTGTCAATAAAATAATCCCTTTACCCTCAATCTCTAAAGGATTGACTATAAGGTAGGGTCTTCCCTTTGTCCAGCCTGAGCTCTAAGATGGGAATGAGCTGGTAAAAGAGGCTCAGGGAGTAGCAGCCCCAGGTTATATTTAGTAGTAGGATGTGGCTCTTGAGTTCGAAATATTACTACCTACTATAAATAAGTTCAATGTCAACCAGACTGCAAACAACAACAACGACGAAAATGTTAGCCAGATGTCAGAAGGAGGTGTCAAGGTCACTTGTAACCTATTTACTTAGAAATAAACACTATCTTCCGGTGAGGAAGTGGAGCCCGCTTACCTCACATAGCAATCAGCATGGTATTTCTTTCCATTTAGGACTCCCAGCAGGGTTGGGTTTTCATTGTTTCTGAAATTGAGTGTACAGTCATATACAGCTGGAACTATAAAAATAAGACAAACACAAAGCAGTATATAGCAGCTGAACCCAACTCTGATTGGCAGATACACACACTGGAAGACAGAATCACATTGCTAGCTTGTGTATGGATAGCGTGGCACGATGATAGTCTCTTCAGGTTTCCCTACATTGTCGCCATGTTCCACACTCAACACGTATCACCATTTGTAATCAAAACCCCACTGTAACCTAGTTAATAGATAATAGAGTGATTACTGAAGTCAGGTCGATTTTAAAGCAATGCTGCAACATCAGATCTAGATGGATGACAAAAATGACTTGCATCTAGCCAGAGCCTGGGCTGGGATTTAGCTCAGTTGGTAGAGTGCTGCTCTGCAGTCTCTGAGGCCCTGAGTTTGAGTTCCAGCACCGCAAAATGGGAGAAGGACGTGACAACCCACTCCCAAGGCAATCCCAAAACAGTCAGCCATTGAAAACCCTATGAAGGTTGCTATGAGTTGGACTCGACTCGACGGCACCTAACAACAAGAGCCAGAGCCTATTATACTCAACAAATACCAGTATTTAAGCAAATATGGAAAGAAGATAAATCAGTCCAAAGCATATTATCTGGGGATGTTTCTGAGTTACAGAAGCCTAACCATTCTGTGAGCATTTTCTACTCCTAGAAGAGTAAGACAGCTACAAATCTACGACAAGAAACTGACTGGAAAGTCCACAGGGAATCAGATTATTCGGTTGAAACATGGCTGAAACAAGAATCTGTGGTTTGGATAGTTATACTCCATGGTGAGTTAACCCGTCAGCATATTGGAAGTTGTATCAAAAGTCACTGTTGCCGGGTGTGGTGGCGCACGCCTACAATCCCAGCATCTCGGGAGGTGGAGACTGGAGGATTGCAAGTTCAAGACCAGAGGCGGTCTGTGCAATTTATGGAGACTTTGTCTCAAAAAATGAAAAAGAAAAAAAAAAAAAAGTGGGCTGGGGGCACCGCTCAGTGGTCCAGCACTTGCAAAGCATGCAGGTGTGAGGCCCTGGGTTCAACCCCAGTACCACAAAAAAAAAAAAAAAAAAAAAAAAGTCACTGTCATAGCCCAGGGACCCGGCCCATGCTCAGGAAATGCTTACTGGGTCAAAGGATAGAGACTGCATGGGTGAAGGAGCGAGTAATAGAGTAGGGAGGTATGTGGTGCAAATGGCCTCTTCCTGATGGGCGAGGCACGAGTGGACAGTAGAAAGGACGGGAGTTCTGGAGTCAGGCTCCATTCACACCCCAGGGTCCCCTTTTCCCAACAGTAGGCTATTTTCTTGGACAGGTGCCTCAACCCTCCAAGCTTGGATTTTCTCCCAGAGAGGGGACTCATGCTGCCTTCGTCATATGGTGGCTGAGGAGCCAGATGCCGCCTGGGACACTGCGCTCACTACAGTATGGACTGGACACTTCCCAGAGAGCGTTCTGTGTGTGCAAGTACTATCACTAAAAGGAGCGGGGAGTCAGGTGCCATGCACACGCCTGTGGTCCCAGTGACTCAGGAGCCCAAGGCAGGAAGCCCGGGAGCTCAAGGCTAGCAGCAGCCTGTGCAACTTAGACCCTTTCTCAAGATGCTTCTTTTTATTTGTAGGAAAGTCAGAGTTGCTTCTAGGTGGGAAGCGAGTGAACTTAGGCTGTCAGTCCACTGAAACATCTCCCCAACAAAGTTTAAACGTGGTGTATGGCCAAGTGGGAGCAATCAGCCGCTGGGTTTTCAATAAAAGAAGTGGAGGGAGCAGCTGAGAGGTGGAACACTTACCTAGCATGTGTCAGACCCTGGGTGCAAACCTGCCCCCCCCCCCCCAGAACTTGGGAAGGAAACATCTAAAAGGAATTGGGAATGACGGGAGGGTAAACACTCAGTGTTCTTGGGACTCTGAAGAACCAAGATTTTAAAATCTGAAGAACCTGAAAATCTGAAGAACCACTGATTTTAAAAAAAGCACTATCCATGGTCTTCTACCTGCCGTGTGACCCACACAGGGCCTGCAGGTCTGCTGTCTCGGCTGGTAGGAGAGATCCCTCCAGTGGGCTGGCAGGGGTACATGGAGGAGGCCCCCCAAGTGCCCAATCATTGTCCCCATCCTTGGCATTGGAAGCCTCATTGTCCTCCAGGGAGGCCCCAAAGGTAGGCAGCACCCAGGAGACACCTGGGCCTCCAGGCCCTCAGGGTCCCGGCTGACTCCTGCATGCAGGCCTGTGGAAGGGCCTGGGGGCTCTTGCCCTTTGCCCTGGGAGGAGGAGAGACGAGGACAAGCTGGAAGCTGGCAGCAGGGGACTAGAAGCCATGTCTGAGCTGGCTTTGGCCACCTCCCTGTAGGGTGAGGCCTGGCCTCCCCTTGGCACACCTGGCACCTGCAGCGCTAGGATGAACCAGGCTGTGAGGCCGGGTTGAGACCCATCTGATCCAGGTGGCCCAAGGACCAGGACCGTGCGTCTGGGAGAAGGGGCTGCAGAGCAGAATAGGGAGTGGTGCTTAAACTGAAGAGAGGAGGATTCCCAAGGAGACAGAACCGCGTGACAGGAAGCCAGAGGGAAGGTGCGGCTGTCTCCTCACTCCTCCCTACAGTAATCGAGGGCTCCCGACTCCCAGCCAGCGCCACACAGCACAGGTCACCTGCCGGCAGCGGATGCCAACGGATGGACCAGACAGCCCAAGAGAGGCAGCAGGGCTCCCTCGGGGCTGTGGCTGTAGCCGGGCTGATCCTGGACCCTCCAGGGGCGCAGCAGTTCTGCACAGCTGCAGCGCCACCACTGACCAGCAGGGGACAGTGTTCGCTGGGCCACACCAACTCCAGGGGCCCAGCCAGGAGGGCACCCACCGGCCCCTGGCTCTCACTCCCCTCGGAAACCCTAAGTTAGCAGCAGCCCGTGTCCCCCGGCGCCCGTCAACAGGCTGGCCAGAGGTGCTCCCAGGAAAGGGTGCCGCGGGCTCGTTCACCCTCACCGGGGCAGGAGGCCCCAGGGCCGCGGTCGTCCTTACCTACGTCTCTCAAGTACCTCACGGTGATGGCGAAGCCCTTGGTGCGCGGCAGCAGGTGGTGCTTGAGGCTGGGCAGCCCCTTGGCTTGGGCCACCTGCATGCTGATCTGGTGCTTCTTCTCTGTGAACCGCGTGCCCTCGCAGTGGATCAGGAACTGGAAGGCAGAGGGTGACAGTCACCCAGGGCCCCGTGGGCACGCGGCCCTGCGGTCACACGGAGATCCAGTGACCCATGACCCCGAGTCACATTCAGCCCCGTGGTCACACACCACCCCAGGTCACACGCGATTCTGGGTTCACCCACAGCTCTGAAGTGACGCGGGGCCAGAGCCACCACCCCCAGCCCCGGGGGGCGCCGGTTGAGTGCACTGCTCTGGTGCCTACATACGAAAAACTTCTCGGGGTAACCGCGGAGGTGCAGCAGGCTCCTGGCGACCGTCTGGCGATCTTGCTCCCACTTGCGCGTGCAGAAGATCATCTCCGTGAAGTACCACATCCAGCCGATGATTGGCACGTACGCCAGCTCCTTCTTGGCCAGGACTTTGGAGCTCTGAAACAGAGGGAGCAGCCCGGGGGGTCCGTGATGGGGACAAGGGGGTCGCGTCCCGTGGCTGTGGCGATCTTAGAGGAAAGGAGAGAATGTTCACGGCGAAGGGCAGACACGGCTCCAGGACACAGCAAAGCCGGGGCCACTGGCTTCAGAGCCCCCTCGCTACGTCAGCTGGAGGCCACGTCTACACCAACGGCCTGGGGAGCGGGGGCAGGAAGCCAAGGGTGGCTTTCGGAGAAGGTGCCAGCTGCCTGCTGGGGGTATGGAAGGTTCGTCTTTGGAGCACTCCAAGCCCGTCATGCAGCTGTGTGGCCAGTCTGTGTGGCGTGGATCCGAGGTGCGCCAGGTATACTCACACCCAGCCCCTTCCTCGCCACCGCTGAGGCCAGGGATGGTGCCCAGGTGCCTGACATAGCCCACAGGCCAGGGTACCCACAGGCTGGGCTCCTCTGTGGACTGCCTGGGCTCCAGGGCTGCAGGGCTGGGCCCGTAGCCAGCTAGCTGTGCCCAGGCCACATCAGCCTCTGCCAGGCTGGGGACACCAGGGTCGCAGGGGGATGAGGGTTGAGGAAACACAGAAACAGCATGGACATCTGAGGGACACAGTGTCTGTGTTTCTCACTCTTCCCCTGCAAACTGACCATGGCGCTCCTCGACTGATAGGGCAGATGGCCAAGTTGGCTATGTGGACAGTGGAGGTGGCCCCAGGGGTTCTGGTGACACCTCTGCGGTTGTGGCCCTAACCCTGAGATACCCAGGACGAGATGTGAAGCTTGCACACGGCCCTCTCTGCTGTCCCCTCTCTTCCCCTTTCCTTTTCTTCACAGCTGCAGCCTGGCACAGGGACGGTAAACTGTGTCCCCACCCCGCCATGCTGAGTGCAGAAGCTGTGCACAGCCATTTTCTACCTAGTGTTTAAAAACAAACTTCCTCCCTTTTACGGGGAAGAAAAGCATGGACACTTTTTAGGTCTTCTTGTTGTTGTTGTTGTTGTTAGGTGCCGTCGAGTCGGTATCCGACTCATAGCAACCCTCACAGGGTTTTCAATGGCTGACTGTTTCGGGATTGCCTTGGGAGTGGATTGCCAGGCCCTTCTCCCATTTTTGTGGTGCTGGGAATTGAACTCGGGACCTCAGAGACTGCAGCTCAGCGCTCTAACCACTGAGCTAAATCCCAGCCCCTTTTAGGTCTTAGCGTCTCCATTTTTTGATGAGTTTCCTTTTTGTTTGTGACACAAATCCAACATGCAAATTCCACAGAAGGGAGCCAACCATAATGCCAGCTCTGTGAGGAGGCCCCAGAGGCGGGACTGGAGGGCGGGAGGGACGGTCTCCCAGAGCCGGGTGCAAGGTGGCGCACTTCTATAGCTTCTGTGTTGCCCTAAACAAACAATAGGCACCCCCATTTTACAGATGATCAGACGGAGGCTCAGGATCACACGTGCCCCGGCTGAGAGCTGGGGCACCTGCCCATGCTCCGCAGTCCCGTGAGGCTGCCCTTTGTGGCATCGACTCAAGGAGCATCCAGGCCCTGCGCAGAGCTGAGCCACCTTTCTGACAGCCACCACCTCTTCCTCTTTCATTCACTCCCCCTTTTATGCCTATGACAACACACTCAAGGACAGAGCATAGCCCTGAGTGACCAGAGCCCAGACTGTGTCCCTGGCTGGTCCTGAGCCTGGTGTGGGCACCCAGCCTAGGGCTGGCCTACAGGACCCCAGGCCCTCTAAGGGTGCATGTGGGGTGCAGTATCTGGGTAGACCAAGAGGCCTGGCCTCTCTTCCTGCCTCCAACAGGGTTGTGGGGGTCCCGCCTTTGATGGTCTTGTGACTCAAAGACAATGCCTAGAAATGTGGGCCACGGGGTGGCCAGACAGGCTACCTCCAGTCCCAGGTCACAGCAGCCCTGCTGGGGTCTGAGAGCACTTAGCATCTTTATGTCCAACAACATTTCCGTGCTATCCGCTCAGAGGGACAAGCCCGCGGCCCAGCTCCCAAGGTCCCCCCTACACCCAGCTTCTCCTTTCAACGTGGAGGTACCTGGAAGTTCCAGAAGGGGGCACTGATCCTGACTCCTCAAATTCTCCTGTTCTCCTGGCATAAAGGAGAAGCAAGGGCCCTGGGGTCACCACCCTCCCTGTGTCCACTCAGGGCTTCGAGCTGGGCTCCCTCCCTCCCTGCGCCTCCCACCCTGGAGGGCCATCCCCTGGGCTCTCGGCCTCCCTCGGTTCCTGGCACTTCCCTATGGGCAGCCTTTATGGTAAAGAAAAACCCATCCAAGCAAAAAGTCATTACTGGTGAATGAAACCTCTCTCTCTCTCTCTCTCTCTCTCTCTCTCTCTCTTTCTCTCTCTCTATCACTCTCTCTCTCTGATGGATTAAAACTGTTTCTAAAAATTCTGTATGCCTGGGCTCCAAAAATCATTTGTGGCCGTGTACAGGAGTCATCAAGGAAGACCTGGACTGCCACCCCCAGGGGTGTGACTCACTCCACCAGGCAGCCACTGGCTGGGCTGGCAGATGGGCTCACACCCAGTCAGGGCTGTCCAGGGTGGGGTGCTCTTGGTCGCATTTCTACCCACCAGCCCCAAGGGGCCTTACCCCTTGGCCTTTGGGGGCCTGCTGCCAGCAGGAGAGGGCAGCCCCGCGGGTGCTGTGGGAGGAAGGCACACTCAGGGGGCGACTCAGGGGTCCGTATTTCCACTGAGAACATCACCGAGAACCATGTGGGTGCCCCACGGGAGAATCACCACAGATGGCAGCATAAGCCCCACAGCACACGCCATGCCATACTGCACGCGAGGACCGGCAGCCTGGAGCCCAGGGCACAGCCTCCTCTGCCACCTGCTGGGGCCAATGCCACTTTCTCCCATTCACATCCACATTGCCCACGGCTACTACATTGACACAACAATGTGGTCCACAGAGCCCGAAATACCCACTCTATAGCCTGCACCTAATCAAATTTTTTATCAACCCTGGATTTAGAGCCAATAAAATTTGCTTTCTGTGACTATTCACTGGGCAGGGCAATGCTCGCTGGGTGACACTAAATTTCTTCTAAAGATCTGCAGGCAAGGCCGAGTCTACAGTGTGACTAACTACCCGGAATAAAGCAAACCACAGGATGAGGACAGCAGCATTGCCAAGGAGCCAAATGGTAAGTGATTTTTACTGTATTAGAGATTTTCTTATTTTTATTAGAAAAACATTTTAGGGCCCCCCTAATGCTGCCATGCAGGCTAGGATTTAGCTCAGTGGGTAGAGCGCTGCGCTGCTGTCTCTGAGGTCCCTGAGTTCAATTCCCAGCACCGCAAAAATGGGACAAGGACCTGGCAATCCACTCCCAAGGCAATCCCGAAACAGTCAGCCATTGAAAACCCTACGAGGGTCGCTATGAGTCAGATACCGACTCGATGGCACCTAACAACAACAACAACAACAATGCTGCCACGTTTAAGAACTGGTTAACATTACATTGCCACCATTTGCTGCAGGAACATAACTGAGGTTCAGGATCAGAAAATGGTCTGTTACTGATGATCAAAAAGAACAGAGGGGAGTTATCTGTTTTATATTGAATTAGTTGTTGTTGTTGTTAGGTGCCGTCAAGTCGGTATCCAACTCATAGCGACCCTCATAGGGTTTTCAATGGCTGACTACTTCGGGATTGCCTTGGGAGTGGATTGCCAGGCCCTTCTCCCATTTTTGTGGTGCTGGGAATTGAACTTGGGACCTCAGAGACTGCAGTGCAGAGCTCTACCAACTGAGCTAAATCTCAGCCCCATTGAATTAGTACCTCTTCCAATCTTAAAATTCTGGACATCATCAATCGGCACAGGTCTCCATGTTGATTATGTTTAGTAAGCAACTCATTGAAATATTAATGTTGAAATTTTACCTTACACATTGAAGAAACTTCACTAGATTTCCTTTCCTTAGCAGGGCAGTGTGAAAAATTTGGAATCCGACAGCCATGATTTTAACCAAGCTCTTATATGTCTCACCTCTGTGATTCTGGTCAATAAGTTTAAACCTTCCTAGCCAGGCGTGGTGGTGCACGCCTGTAATCCCAGTGGCTTGGGAGGCAGAGGCAGGAGGATCGCAAGTTCAAGACCAGAGGCAGTCTGCGTAACTTAGCGAGACCCTGTCTCAAAAAGTAAAAAAAATTGGGCTGGGGGTGCAGCTCAGTGGTCCAGCACTTGCAGAGCATGCAAGCACGAGGCCCTGGGTTCAACCCCCAGTACTGCAAAAAAAAAAAAAAAAAAAAAAAAAGAAGTTTAACCTTCCTGAGCTTCAGTTTTCCCAGCTGCATTATGAGGAAATTAATACTATCTCATGGTGTTCCCATAAAGATTTCCTAGCACACAGAAACGTACGAAGGCACAGAGCTGGGAACTTCACAGGCAAGTGTTCAGCTGCCTGTGGCTATTATCATCATCGTAGACCAAGCACAGGGTCTGAGGGTCTCTTCTCACCCAACCCATTTTCTAAGGTACACTCCCAACACAGCAGTAAGAACACTGCTGTTGTTAGGTGACATCAAGTCAGGTCTGACTCATAGCGACCCTATGTACAATAGAACAAAGCACTCCTTGACACTGTGCTCTACCCAGCCCTGTGTCAGCGTTTCTCTGCCATTCCTAGAGTTTTCAATGGCAGGTTGTTTTCAGGATTGCTTCAGGAGTGGGCTGCCACGTTCTTCTCCCATTTTTGCAGGGCTGAGGATTGAACCCAGGGCCTCAGGGAGCCAACTGAGCTAAGCCCCAGCACTAAGTGATATTTGTCTAAGCACCAACGGAAGGGCCCTATGCTGAGACTCACGTGGGTTGGCTCATGTATGACCAGCACACTGGAAGCTACCGTTAAAATACGCCCCAAGAGGCAGAATTTCCTCTAGACATAGGGCGTGCCTAGCAAAACCTAAAACCTCCATAGGCAGTGCGGGGAGATCCGCAACCACCAGGGGCGGAAGTGTGCTCCTTGGCCACTTTCTAGTTTCTGCAGGGCCACCGTTGTCATAGGGTGTCCTACAGTTACAGGTTCCTGAAACTTTTCGAGTGTGCGTGTGCGTGCGTGCATGGTGTGTGTGTGTGAGAATTAGGGCTCTGACTGGAGTGAAGGTTGAGAATTACATTACTGTGGTTGCCCTGTCTGGCCAGTGAAGCAGGTGTAATTCAGAGCCACCCACTGCCCAGGGAAACAGCCAGTCTCATGACCCCGGACCGCATCCCCTCCACTAAGCCCACCGGACACTGAGGCCAGGCAGCGGCAGAGAGATCCACCCCTGGGATCCGGCGCAGGCCCATCCTCAGAAGGTTGGCCCTCTCCTCATTGCATTTCTGGGCTTCATACCCTCTACCGTGAAGACGGTCAGGAGGAGGCCTTTCTGGGGAGGTTTCGCTCCACCGCGGCCACCTGCCAAGTGGTCAGATGGATGGCGCCGTGCCCAGCCTGTGTGAAGGGTGGCTGGAGCCAGGAGGGCCTCCTGGTCAGCAGGGTTATTGATGCCCCGCCTCCCCACCCCTTCTGCAGGGTCCCACAGAAACCTGGTCAGGGCTCAGACTAGTTAGCAAGATGGGCCCCGGGCAAGGTGTCGCTTGCATAAATCTCTCTCCTACGCTTAGCTTCTGACCATGCCTGCACTCCTGCACTCAGCCCATTTTTTTACTTTTTGAGACAGGGACTCGCTAAATTATGCAGACTGCCTCTGGTCTCGAACTTGCGATCCTCCTGCCTCTGCCTCCCAAGCCACTGGGATTACAGGCGTGCGCTCTGGGCTGAGGTTTTGATACCCACCAACTTTACCTCCAGGTGCAATCTCCCCAAACTCCTGAAAACTGAAGGTCAATCAGTTTGGCTACCTGTTGGTCATTTAGGCTCACCCACATGGTTTATAAAGATATAAAAGGTGCTGTGGTGTAGCTAAGTGGGTAGAGTGCCCGCCCTGCACTCCTTGAGGACCCGGGTTCCATCCCCAGCGCTGTAAAAATGGGAGCAGCCTAGGGCAGTCCACTCCCAAGGCAAACCTGAAACAATCAGCCATTGAAAACCCTATGAGGGTCGCTATGAGTCGGATACCGACTCGACGGCACCTAACAACAACAACAACAACGACATCCTTCCCTCCCTCCCTTCCTTCCTTCCTTTGTAGTGCCAGAGATTGGACCCAGAGGCTCACCCTTATTTAAGAACTTCTGCAGACTGTGTTCACTTTAATTTAATTGAACTCATTTCCTCCTGGGCTGTTACAGGTGAGGATGACAAGAGCCTGATCAGGAACCTCCCCGCCCCGCAACCTTTTTTAAAAAGAAATTTCCTCAGACTATTAAAAAACAGAGGGGGAAATGAATAAGGTTTTTTTTTTAAAGGTCACTGAGGACAAAAGATAATGCTGCTCGGTTTCTACATTGAGCGGCTGTTTCTTAGCCTTTCTAAGGGAGCGGGACTTGAGAGCTGCTGTGCAGAGGCCAGCACTGCACCCAGCAGCACGTGCTCTCCTGTGGCTGCAGCTCATCCGGGAAGCGGCACAGCTGTTCCCTGCTGCACAGGGAGGGGCTCCGGGCAAGACCCAGTCCAGCAGCTCCCACCTGCGCTGGCCATCACCTCCACCAAGCCCCTGCCTCCCTAGCCTGCACCTGGGAGCTGCTTCACTGGCCGCCACATGGCAGGGGTTCCACTGTGGCCCTGGGGTTCCCTTGGTGTTGGGAAAATCAATTGCCTCTGCTCTGCTCTCCCTCCCGTTCTGCTGGGAGCTCAGGGAAGCACTTGAGAGAGAAGCCAGGAAACCAGAGGGCTCCCAGGCTGCAGGGAGAAGGGGACGCACCGTCCTGGGCTGAGGGTATTTTCTTTTCTTTTCTTTTCTTTTTTTTTTTTTTTTTTTTTTTTGTGGTACTCGGGGTTGAACCCAGGGCCTCTCGCTTGCATGCTCTGCAAGTGCTGGACCACTGAGCTGCACCTCCAGCCCATTTTTTTACTTTTTGAGACAGGGACTCGCTAAGTTACACAGACTGCCTCTGGTCTCGAACTTGCGATCCTCCTGCCTCCGCCTCCCAAGCCACTGGGATGACAGGCGTGAACCACTGCACCCGGCTCTGGGCTGAGGTTTTCATATCCACCAACTTCACCTCCAGGTGCAGTCTCCCCAAACTCCTTTTCTTTTCTATCTCTCCTCCCTCCCTTCCTTCCCTCCTTCTTTCCTTCATTCCTTCCTTCCTTTGTAGTGCCAGAGATTGAACCCAGAGGCTCCCCATGCCGGGCAATCATTTTACCTCAGAGCCAAACCACTTTGTTGTTGTTGTTAGGTGCCTTCACGTCGGGTCCAACTTGTAGCCACCCTATGTACGACAGAACGAAACACTTCCCAACACTGTGCCATGCCTGCCACTGTGTCAGTGCTTTTCTGCTGTTCATAGGGCTTTCAATGGCTGATTATTCCAGGAGTGGGCTGCCAGGTCCTTCTCCCATTTTCGTGGTGCTGGGGATTGAACCAGGGCTTCAGAGAGCGCAGAGCAGCACTCTATCAAATGAGCTAAAACCACCAAGCTCCTAAAAACAGTCACCTCCAGCAGGGGCAAGCCTCACATCCTCTACACACAACCTCACTTGCTCAGGTTTTAACAGTAGTAAGTGAACCCCTCTGAATCTGCTGTTCGGTAAGAACTCCAGGGCACACGAGAACCCCTGGACTGCAGGAGGGACGGACCTTCTGCCGACCTCAGTACCTCTGAGTCTCACCCTGTGATCAGAGAGGTAAAGCTGTCGTGGGCAAGGAAGCCTTGGGAGAAAACCCCTAATGGGTGCTGAAATGGCCTCACTGCTCCCTAAAAGCCTCTCCTTCTCTGGCTCTGGGTTCCCTCTCTGGTCCTGGGTCTCCTCTCTGGTCCTGGGTCCTCTCTCCCATCCAGGGTCTTCTGTGTCTGCGGCCCCCTCTCCAGCCCTGGGTCCTCCTCCTCCACAGGGACTCCTGCCTCACAGATGATGTCTTCACATTGTGAGCTGAGCAAGAGAGCCACCAAAGCCACCAGGGAAGACTGGGAAATCACCAGCCCCCTTAAGCTACACTCAACACTGGGTCTGGGAGCGGCTGGCAAGTCGGACAATGAGCTCCGAGGTTGGCCCGAGAGCTGGCACACAGGGCACACACCCCCTTCCTCCCAGCGTGGAAGACGGGCTCCTTGTGAACTGCTGGGTTCCAGGACAAGCTGACCAGGGCCTATGATATTTAAAGGGCGGTCCATTCTCACAGGGAGCACAGAGCCCAGAACTCCAATGAAGATCTCTGTCCTCATCTCTAAGCCAAAGGTTGGTACAGGAGCTCCACCTTACCCACGGTTTCAGACACCTGTGCTCAACTGTGGTCTGCAAATATTAAATGGAAAATTCCAGAAATAAACACTTTATAAATAGTTTTAAATAACTTTTATTTTATTTATTTTGTGTGTGTGTGGTACTGGGGGTTGAACCCAGGGCCTCCTGCCTGCATGCTTTGCAAGTGCTAGACCACTGAGCTGCACCCCCAGCCCATTTTTTTCCTTTTACTTTTTTGAGACAGGGTCTCAGTAAATTACACAGACTGCCTCTGGTCTAGAACTTGCGATCCTCCTGCCTCTGCCTCCTGAGTCCCTGGGATTACAGGTGTACGCCACCACGCCCTGCTTCAAATACCTTTTATTACTATATATCATTATTATAATTGTTCTATTTTATTAGTCATTATTACTAATCTCTTACCATGCCTGATTTTTTTTTTTTTTACGGTACTTGGGGGTTGAACCCAGGGCCTACCACTTGCATGCTTTGCAAGTGCTGCACCCCCAGTCCATTTTTTTTTTTTTTTTTTACTTTTTTTGAGACAGTGTCTCGTTAAGTTACACAGACTGCCTCTGGTCTCGAACTTGTGATCCTCCTGCCTCCGCCTACCATGCCTGATTTTTAAATTAGACTTTAAGATAGGCATGAATGCATAGAAACAAATGTAGTAAGTATGGGCTTTGTTACTCCCCACGCTTTCGGGCATGGTTGGAATGTTTTCAATTATATCCTCCAAGGATAAAGGGAAATTGTGTAATAGAATTTTTGCTTTTGTTCTGGAGTTATATTTGCACACATACCACAAAGAGTTGTCCCTGGAAGAATAAAGAGGAAATCAAAGGAGACACTATGGGCAGGAGGAGCCAGACCCACTGAATCCAGTCCTCCAGTCCCGTCTGTCCCCCACGGTCCCAGTCTTCTATGTTCTAAACAGCATAGTTTTGCCTTCATGGGTTACCACAACTAAGTGTGATGTGAGCCGCCCCTTGTCTGTCTGGGGGGATTGATCCCAGGTGTGAAACCCAATCTCCAAGTTCTCCTGCAAACTGCCAGGGCCTTCCCTGTCCTGGACCAACATACACTGTAGCTCCTTCTGCAATACCTGAGTGCCTTCGATCACCTTGGTTCACTGATGTGATCGACACAGACCCAAGCATGACAAACCTGGATGGGTTAGAGACAAAGGCCAACTGAAGACAGACACCCAGTTCCAAAGGCAGGTAAGCTACAGGCGGGAAGTCAAACTCATCGGACAGAACTGAATTTAATAATAATTCTGAGTTCCGCCATCCAAACTTTCTCATTTAGAGGCTCAGTCCTCCTAAACCCACAGCAAGCCACATTCTGAAGTGGATTCTGTTAGTCAAGCAAGCAGTTGTTGTTGTTGTTGTTAGGTGCCGTTGAGTCGGTGTCCGACTCATAGCGATCCTCATAGGGTTTTCAATGGCTGTTTCGGGATTGCCTTGGGAGTGGATTGCCAGGTCCTTCTCCCATTTTTGCGGTGCTGGGAATTGAACTCGGGACCTCAGAGACTGCAGTGCAGTGCTCTACCAACTGAGCTAAATCCCAGTCCCCAAGCAAGCAGTAGAGCAAAGCAATTAAGCATATGAATTGGAGTTAAACCAGACAAGTTTAAATCCAAATCCAATGATAGCCTGGTGATCCTCGGCAGAATATTGCAACTCTTTATAAATAAGTTTTGTTTTTTTTTAAAGGGAGGTGGTCTATATATTCCCCCATAAATGCTTCCATAAGGATTAAATAAACTAACTATAAAACACCTGGGAGGAAGTAACGGTTGGGTAACTCTTGCTGTTGCTCCTAAAATGTCAATCCTGATTCTAAGCAAGAATGAAAAACAGTTCTCAGGGAACCCCGCTGTTCTCCTGTGTCTGGGGCCCCCTCTCCGGCCCTGGGTCCTCCTCCTCCACAGGGACTCCTGCCTCACAGATGATGCCTTCACATTCTGGGAAGAGCAAGAGAGCCACCAAAGCCACAGTTCCAGAGCCACCACAGTTCCCTGAGAACTGTTTTTCCTCCTGCAAAGAGTCAATGGATCCTTCTGTAGGATCTGAATAATCAAGAGCAAAAAGCAAGTTACAGTGTTGACAGGGAAACGCGTGTGGGGTGAATGCATGGCCCACTTACCCCTAAGATCCCAAAGCGTTCGGCCAGGCTCCAGCCACAGAGAAAGTCAATCTCAAACTTGTGGTTCAGAACCACAATGGCGCTTTCCTTTCCAAACTTGGGGTAGCACCGCGGGTCCGTGTAGATGGTGCACTCCGTGCCTGACCACCACTCTAGCAACATCACCAGCTCTGGAACAAAGCACAAGGACAGACAGACATTTATTCCACCATCCCTGGCATCCTGCATTGGTTCTTCAGGGCCACACCGGGAGCACAGCGCTGCCCTCCCCGCCGAGACAGAACGCTACTGTTAGGGGTGACGTGCCTGACCACGTCGGCCTAGGCTCCGGTCCTGGAGAGGGGTTAGAAGCAGAAAGAGAAATGAGAAAGACTCCACACCAGTCTCCAGGGAAGGACGGAGAGGAAACTGCGGGGTGGCCAGTGATTTCCATTTCTTGATTAAGTACCCTGGGAGAAAATAAATCAGCGAGGCTGGATCTGCCAAGCATCCAAGCTTTGCGTTGACAGTGTGAGCTGATGTACAGAATTCTTAACGCCTCGGAAGGTGACTAATCAGGATACTTACAAACTCCGTCAGAGAGCACTAAGCACCCACTTTTTCTCTCCCGTTGAGAACACTGAAGGCACCAGGAATAATGGAAACTGGGGTGAAGAGGAGCAGAAGTCCTACACCGGGAGGGTGAGGGGAACCAGACTTGTCACCCTGTGGGCTTCCATCAAATTACAACCATAGCCAGGCGAGGTGGTGCACGCCTTTAATCCCAGCGGCTCGGGAGGCGGAGGTGGGAGGATCGCAAGTTTGAGACCAGAGGCAGTCCGTGTAACTTAGCAAGACTCTGTCTCAAAAAGTAAAAAGAAAAATGGGCTGGGGGCGCAGCTCAGTGGTCCAGCACTTGAAAAGCATGCAGGTGCAAGGCCCTGGGTTCAACCCCCAGTACCACAAAAAAAAAGAAAAAAAAATACTACCATAATCTTTGGAAGTGACAATGAGCAATTTGAAAGTATTCTTCAATGACTGCTCTAGTCCTGTGGCCAGTTCCTAAGCTGGTAGCCTCGGCAGGAGCCCACGTGGTAGGAATTGTCCAGAAATAGAGCCACGTGTGGAGATGGTGGAGCGTCCTGAGCTGTACTTCTAAAGTGGAAGGTGTTGGCAGGTGGGCAAGTGTATACATGAATCCTCTGCCAAGGCTGTACCCCTTTTTACCACTGGTTAGTGGGGTACACATTAGGCAGAGGGCTCCCTCAACCCTGCTCCCACCCCACCCCACATGCACTCAAAGGCAGGTGGGTCTCACCTTGGCTGCCCTGGGACACCTTTCTGCTCCAAGCTAGAGGCTGGAGGCTGGATAGGGAACACCAGAACTCTCTAGAAGACCTCATGGTCTAGTTGCCAGAAGAGTGGCTCTGTGGGACTCTGGAGAAGCTAACCCTATGGGCTGGGGTTTAGCTCAGATGGTAAAGTGCTGCTTGTATGCTATGAGGCCCTGAGTTCGATCCCCAGCACCACAAAAATGGGAGAAGGACCTGGCAACCCACTCCTGAAACAAACCCGAAACAATCCACCATTGAAAACCCTATGAATAGAGCTGCCTGTAATCCCAGCAGCTCTGGAGGCAGAGGTGGGAGGATCTCAAGTTCGATACCAGGGGCAGTCTGCGTAATTTAGCGAGACCCTGTCTCAAAAAGTACAAAAAATGGGCTGAGGGTGCAGCTAAGTGGTCCAGCAGTTGCAGAGCATGCAAGCATGAGGCCCTGGGTTCAACCCCCAGTACCACAAAAAAAAAACAAAAAAACAAAAACCCAGCAACAACAACAACAACAACAACAAAAACAACCTATGAATAGCAGAGAAGCACTGACATAGTGCCGGCTCTGGCAGTGTCGGGGAAAGTTTCATTTTGTTATACACAGGGTCGCTATGAGTAGGACTTGACTTGATGGTACCTAACAACACCACCCTGTGATGCTGCGGAGTCCCAGCCTTTGGACTTGGCCCCCCCCATGGGGTCCTGTGGAAGTTAAAGTGCACGGCACACAGCAAGCTCCCCCGGATCAAAACCATCAGCACCACGGAAAACAAATGCAATCGCTCCCTCTTTTCCAGAAGTGGGTGAAAAAAGTGTCTGCCGATCGCTAGCTGTGAAGGACCTGCCTTACCTGCTCAGCTGCCTGACCACGCACCGCACTGGTGGGAGCCTGCGTGGGGAGTCAAGAGACAAACTGTTCAGTGAGGGTGGGAGGGGCTGGGGCACAGCGCGCACCCCAGCGGGGCAGCCGGACAAAAGGACAAAAGGACGCTTTGTCCCGCTGGGTAGAGAGACCTGCTAGTGCTGTGCTCATTTCTTCTAAGCAACAGGCTGGGTGGGACCCAGCCTCCTCACTGCTGGCACCGTCAGGCGGCAACTGCCTTGTCCATTCCCCCCTAACCGCAGCTGCCTCCAGCACCAGTGGGCACCTGGCACGCTGATGCTTTGACCCGCTGCGCGATGAGCTACCCGGTGCAAACATCTTGCCAGCATGGGGACAAAAGGCAAGGGCCACGTCAGCCCCTATCCTCCTAGGCCTTACTGCCCGGGGAAAAAGGCTCAGTAGCCAGCACACAGTGGGACGAGGGAAGGAGCTGGCTGCTAGAGGGTGGGATGGCTGCTGCCCACCATGCCCAGGTTGGGCAGGAAGAGCCAGGGGGCCTCCAAACCTGCTCAAGCCACATCTGGGTCCTCAGAATTCTGGCATGTTTCTCACAATCGATTTGTGAAGTGGGGACACAGATGCTTTTAGGGTTGCTGTGTGTATAAAATTACAAGAAAGCAGGCAAGGCAGGGGTAGGATATGGAGCAGAGTGGGTCATCAATAAATGGCCATCTTTTCGGGACTGTTAGATGCGTGATCATTTTATCACATACAGGTTCTGTGGTCATGGGAGGTAGGGGGCGGGGAGAGTACTTTAGAGACCCAGGGGGTCAGAGGTAGGATTTATGATTTCACCTGCCAGGTAGTGAGAAATGACCAGACCGTTTTTAAGTCGACGCCCATCAGCATCGAACTTGTATGTCACTCTGTCTGACGCAAGGACAGACTGGGACAGGGAAAGCAGAAGCAGCGCAGGCCAAGGAGGCCGGGGAGGAGGTGACCATGGCAGCCCCACAAGAGGGGACGGTGCATGGGCCAAGAGGCAGAGGTGGAGAAAGAAAAAGACCGAGCTCCTCACTCAGTGGACCCAGCTCTGCAGCTGAACTCCAGAGCTCACGGGCTACAGCTGTTTCATTTCCCTTCTTTCCTCTCCCTCTCCTCTTCCTCCTCCTCCTCCTCCTCTTCCTCCTCCTCCTCCTCTTCCTCCACCTCCTCCTCCTCTTCCTCCACCTCCTCCTCTTTCTTCTCCTCTTCCTCCTTTTTCCTCTTCCTCCTCCTCCTCTTCCTCCACCTCCTCCTCCTCCTCCTCTTCCTCCACCTCCTCTTCCTCCTCCTCTTCCTCCACCTCCTCCTCCTCTTCCTTCACCTCCTCCACCACCTCCTCCTCCTCTTCTTCCTTCTTCTATCAAAAGCTTTCCAGTTTTGTTGTTGTTGTTATTCACACAAGTCCAACTACATACCCCACTGTGAAGGAATTCCAACAACCCGGAAGTATACAAGGAAAGTGAATTTCCTCTTCCTGGCCTTGGAACATGGCAGCTAAGCTAGCGTGAACTATTATTTCCCACACTCCCTTTCTTGCATGTTTCTGGGTAGAGGGCACCACAAAGGACACTCTTGGGAGGACTGGGTGGAGGGGAAGCAACGCCACTTTGCAGTCCCCACAGGCCCTTGCTGAGCCACAGATTCACCACTTGGGTGTTAAGCAGAAGCCGGGCCTGCAACTGCCCCTCCTTCCCCAACTCTTCCGCAGCTTCCCTGACCATCGGGCCATGCGCCTGGGCGGAGCCAACCCCTGACCAATGCCCACTTCCCACCAATGCTGATTTCCACGACTACCGTAATGTGCAGCAGGAAATGAGACGAGCTTCAGCCCTGCTCCTGTGCAGTGGCTGCCGCCTCTTGCTCTCCCCCATTTCCCCTCCCTCACCCCTCCTGTCTGCCTGCCCCATGGCTTCCACACTCCAGGACCAGATGCACAGATGGCGGCCCTGCAGAGCCAGCTGACCAGCCCTGCACCTGGGAAGTTACCTGTGACAACCTCTTTTGTAGGTGCACACGAGGCTGCCCAGGGCTCTTTCCCTCATCTGCACCCTGCAGAGACTCTTCCTCTTCACCTCCCCAGCGCCATCCCTTCCCCGGAGCGAACCACGGTGAACGGTAAGAACAGTTAGTCAGGAAGACTCCTAGTCCCTTCCCTAGGCATTCACACACACACACACACACACACACACACACACACACACACACACGCACGTTCTTCCTTGACAAATGTGTTCCTACTTTATCAATGTCTGTAAACACAGATATATTTGTTTTCAAATCATTTATTTTATACCATTCCCTGTTAATACATATACATTGTTGTTGTTGTTAGGTGCTGTAAAGTTGGGTCCAACACATACTGACCCTATGTATAACAGAAAGGTGGTTGTTGTTGTTGTTGTTAGGTGCCGTAGAGTCGATATCCGACTCATAGCGACCCTCATAGGGTTTTCAATGGCTGAGTGCTTCGGGATTGCCTTGGGAGTGGATTGCCAGGCCCTTCTCCCATTTTTGCGGTGCTGGGAATTGAACTAGGGGCCTCAGAGACTGCAGTGCAGTGCTCTACCCACTGAGCTAAATCCCAGCCCCATAACAGAAAGGATGACTCCCTAATTCTGTGCGAGGCACAAAATCATTTCTATGTTTAAGCTCTTTGTTGCAGACACTGTGTCAATCCATCTACTTGAGAGTCTTCTTTTTTTTTCATTGACCCACAACTCTCCCAAACATGATGTCCTCCTCCAGGGATTCGTCCCTCCTGACTACATGTCCAAAATATGTAAGATGCAGTCTAGCTATCCTTTCTTCCAAGGAGCACTCTGGCTACACTTCTTCTAGGACAGATCTGCTGGTTCTTTTGGCCGTCCATGGTACATTCAATATGCATCTCCAGCACCATAATTCAAAAGCATCAGTTCTTCTCTTTTCTCCCTTCTTCAATGTCCAGCTTTCACAACCATATGATACAACTGAAAATACCCTGGTATGAGTCAGGCGCACCTTCATCTACAATGTGACACTTTTATTTTTCTATACTTCAGAGAGGTCTTTTGCAACAGCTTTTCCCAAAGCAATACATCTTTTGATTTCTTGACTGCTGCTTCCACAGGTGTTGATTGTAGAACCAAGTAAAGCAAAATCTTGGACAACCTCAATCTTTTCTCCATTTATCATGAAGTTGCTTCATGATCCAGTTGTAAGGATTTTTGTTCTGTTGATGTTGAGGCACAGTCCATACTGAAGGCCATGTTCTTTGATCTTCATCAGCAAATGTTTCAAATCCTCTTCGGCTTCAACAAGCAGAGTTGTGCCATCTGTTAACTCAGATTGTTAGTCATGACGCCATGTTTTTTCAGGAAATGCCTCCAATCATGATGCCACATTCTTTTTCATAAAATCCGACTTCTTGGATTATTTGCTCAGCATAGAGATTGAAGCGGTACGGCAGAAAGATACAACCTTGACACATACCTTTTGATAAACATTATTCATATAGGTTACCCCTGACCCTACTCTATGTTCCCCCCTCCCCCCTTCCCATCTAAGTTTCCCATCCAAGTCTTCTGTACCTTTCTTCACTTTAAACCAGGCAGTGTTTCCTTGTTCTGTTCGAATGACTGCCTCCTGGTCCATGCACACATTCCTCATTAGTACAATTAAGCGCTCTGGTATTCCCATTCTTTGCAGTGTTATCCATAATTTGTTATGATCCATACAGTCAAATGCCTTGCATAGTTGATAAAACATAGATAAACATCTTTCTGGTGCTCTCTCCTTTTGGCTAATATCCATCTGACATCACCCATGATGTCCCTAGTTCCCCACCCTCTTCTGAATCCGGCTTGATTTTCCGGCAATTCTCTGTCTATATACCACTGCAGTTGCTTTTGAACGATCTTTAGCAAAATTTTGCTTGTGTGCGATATTGATATTGTTCGATAGTTCCCACATTCAGTTGGATCCCCTTTCTTGGAAATACACACAAACATGGATCTCTTCCAGTCAGTTGGCCAAGTAGTCATTTCCCAAATCTCTTGGCATAAACGAGTTGGTACCTCCAGTGCTGAATCTGTTTGTTGAATCATCTCTATTGGTATTCCATCAATGCCTGTAGCCAGTTCCTGCAAGGCAGCTTCCTTTAGTACCATTGGTTCCTGATCATATGCAACCTCTTGAAATGGTTGGTCATGCACCAATTCTTTTTGGTGTAATGATTCTGTGTATTGTTTTCATCTTTTGATGTTTCCTACACTGCTTAATATTTTCCCTGTAGAATCCTTCACTATTGCCACTCAAGGCATGAAATTTTTCTTCAATTCCTTAAGCTTGAGAAAAATGGAGTGTGTTCTTCCCTTTTGGTTTTCTATCTCCAGCTTTTTGCACATGTCATTATAATATTTGATTTTGTGTTCTGGAGCTGCCCTTTGAAATCTTCTGTTTCTTAACTTCATCATGTCTTCCTTTGCTTTAGATGCTCGATATTTAGGCACAAGTTTCAGAGTCTCTTTGGACATATAATTTGGTCTATTTTCTTTTTCCTGTCTTTTAAATAACCTTTTGCTTTCTTCATGAAAGCAAAAGGTTATGGCTAATTGTTTTGGGAGTGTGCTGAGAGGTCCTACTCCCTAGTCTGTCTTAGCCTGGAAGCTTAGTTGAAACCTGTCCACCATGGGTGACCCTGCTGGTATCTGTAATATTAGTAGTATAGCTTTCAGCATCACAGAAACACGCAAGGCTCCACAGTGCAGCAAGTGACAGACATATGGGGGATGTATACATTCGCAAATATTTATTGAGCACTGGCCAAGTACAAAGGGCTTTACACAGGATGTTGCATTATATGCACAATGCCAGGCACTATTATTACCCTCGTTTTAAAGAAGAAATGGAGACATAGAAATAGGTCTTAGTCTTTGTTCAATATATGAAATTGCCATTGGCAAGCCAAAAGTAGCCAGAATGGGCAATTTCATAAAGTTCAATACAACAGCTGTATAAGCAGTCAATGGTTATTGATGTAGTGTGACTTATTTAGCCATTCTTCTATTGATTCACGTTTTCCTGTTTTTTTCTTGTTAGAAATAATACTGTAATAAACATCTTTGAAAATGCATGGTTTCAAAATATTTGTAGAAGTACTTCTCAAACATAGATGGATCAAAAAGTGGAGTTATAGATTGAAAAGCATACATATTTTACATTTTATGTCTACTTCCAAACTGTCCTCTAGAAAGATCTTTCCAATCTATGCTAGAGTGACAGCGTAGCAGAGGGCACCTTTCCTGTTGCCAAGACTCACATTGCAACTCCTCAAAGGCAGAGACCCAGTGTGCCCTGCAACACACAGCCCTATCATGTATAGAGGAACTCTTATCAGCTGCATTGTGGCATCCTAGAGGCCAGGCTCTAGGATGGCTCATCTCCACGTCTCCCACATCCTTGGCCCAGTATCCAACACATGGTAGGTACTGAGAATGTTTTGCCTGAGCTGAATGGCTTATGAGCTGAAGTCTTGGCTGGATGTTCCTATGTAAATCACTATGTGCAACTTACAAACGTCTCCATGAATTCAGGTTCCACTTCTGCATGGTTGCTAGCATTGCTGTGAGTCCTCAGGCCGATATCCTGGGGTTCTGTGGGTTTTACTGGCTCCTACCCACTCTTAACTCAGCTCTAGCCCTGTGGCATCCGATCCCATCAGATCTCGGAAGCTAAGCAGGGTCGGGCCTGGTTAGTACCTGGATGGGAGACTGCCTGGGAACACCAGAAGCTGTAGGCTTGGGAGAAGGACCTGGCAACCCCCTGCCAAAAATCAGTCTGCCATTGAAAACCCTATGAACAGCAGAGAAGCACTGACAATAGTGTTGTACAGAGGGTCGCTATGAGTCGGATACCGACTTGACGGCACCTAACAACAACAACAACAACCCACTCTTACCACCTGCCAGTGGTGGCAGTGGATGTTGGAATTGCTCTGACTCTCTCCCCTCCACCCTCCCTCTATGGCCTTTCAAAGGACATATTCTTTGGCACCTCCAATTTAACTTAGAAAGTTAGCAAAGGGCACCTGAGCCATCAAACTGACCAGGTGTGCCAGGCAGCTTTCTGTTGCTGTGACAAAATACCTGAGATCAATCAACTTCAGGGAAGAAAGGTTTACTGGGTTCACAGTTTCAGACATTGCAGTCCATGGTTGGCAGGCTCTGCTGTTTGGGGGGCTGTGGTAAAGGAGAGCCTCATAGCAGGGAGTACATGGCAGTGGGAAGAGAGAGAGGGGAAGGGGCCAAACTCCCCGAATCCCCTTCAAGAGCGTGCCCCCAGTGACCTCAATTCCTACCCCTCGGCCCCACCTACTAAAGGTCCCACCACCTTCCAACAGCACCACAGGCTGGAGGCCAAGCCTTGAGTTCATGGCCTTTGGGGGATGCTCCAGTTCCAAAGTGTAGCACCAGGGAACTAGGGGGTCCTGTCAGAAAGCAGTGCCCGCCATGCTTAGTCAGGAGAAAATCCCCGTGAGAGTTTCAGGTTCCAGTCCTGTAAGGCGCTCATGAAGCCAGGAGCCAACAAGCGATACTATCAGAGCTGATCTAAAAGGACTAAAGATAAAGTTTTTGTCCCAAAGGATCTGCCTTCTTGTTTAGGCTTCCCAGCCAATGCACACTGTCATTGTTAGGTGCCCTCGAGTGGAGTCTGACTCATAGTGACCCTCGTAGGGTTCTCAATAGCCGACTGTTTTGGTATTGCTTTGGGAATGGATTGCCATGTCCTTCTACCATTTTTGCGGTGCTGAGGATTGAACTCTGGGCCTCAGAGAGTGCAAAGCAGCGCTCTACCAACTGAGCTAAACCCCAGCGCCAATGCACATGAAGCTATCATTAAAACAACTGATTACGAGAAGGACCTGGCAACCCACTCCCAAAAAACAACCTGCCATCGAAAATCCTATGCATAGCATAGAAGCAGCAATGATACTGTTTCAACTGTTGTCCGTTGGGTTGCTATGAGTCAGATACTGATTAGAGAGCACCTACCAACAACAACAAAACAACTGAAGTTTTTACCTAACAAGAATTGGAGCCTTTGGTTGTACAGTTAATTGAAAAACGGTATCACTGATAACTAAAGCAATGCATCAAATCAAAACTGAAGTAAAAGAGGAAATAGAGAGGTGGCTTTTCTGTGCCCTGACCCCAGAAGAGCTCAGAGGCTGCAGGTGACTTGCCACGAGAGGGGCTCTCAGGAAACAAACTAGGTAACCAGGGTTTAGAGACTTGCGAGGGGGTGAGTACAGGGTCTGCCTATCCAGAGCACTGCCCTGCATGTCTACAATGTGGCCCACCCAGGCCATTGGTACACACAGACTGGGAGATGCACCAATGAGGGAGGCATCCGATGCCCCTAATCGGCTGCCCAGCATTGCTGACACCTCCTCCAGCAGCACCTAACAGTAGGGCAGGGCGGTGAGGGCTGCCTGGCCTCCACAGCCACATGGGGTCTGGCCCAGGCCTGGAACTGCTCCTTGTTGCAGGAACTCCAGTTGGAGGTCCCATGGAGCGACTCCCAGTAACCCAAGAGTGCTGGAGGGGGGGCAGTAAGGAGCTTCTCTGAGAAATCGCAATTGTTGCCTATGATTTCAGGGATCAACTGAAAGGCAAAACCCAAGTGGCTACAAAGACACGAAGCCTGAAGTGTACTTGGTTTTGTTGTATTTGCTCTTGTGCTGTTCCGCTTAATAGAATTACGGAGTGAAAATAGAAGTCTAGAGCAAAGGGAAAGTGTAGCAGAGGAGGACAGGCATTAACTCTCCTAGTGGAAGAGGACGGAAGGAGGGACTCTCAGCCCGTAACTTGCCTGAGTTGGCTCGTGGTGTCTTGGGAGACCTACTGCCATGTCCCTGTTTTTTTGTTTTTTGTTTTTTGTGGTACTAGGAGTTGAACCCAGGGCCTCGTGCCTGCATGCTCCGCAAGTGCTGGACCACTGAGCTGCACCCTCAGCCCATTTTTTTTTTTTTTTTTCATTTTTTGAGACAGGGCCTCATTAAGTTATGCAGACTGCCTCTGGTCTTGAACCTGCGATCCTCCTGCCCCCACCTCCCGAGCCACTGGGATTACAGGTGTGTGCTGCTGCGCCCAGCCCACGTCCCTCTTTTGCAAATGAGGACTGAGTCACAAGGAGGTGAGGCCACCCCCACTCCCAGTAAGGCCCTGGGTGTGCTGGGGTCGAACTGAGACTGGCCACTAGAGCCCAAGATGAGTCTGGGATCGTCAAAGGCGCAAAAGCCACTCTCTACAGGAGGAGGAGAAAGAGAATGGAGCGGGAAGGAGGAAGAGCAGAGCGGAAGGGTCACCCTCGCCCTCACGTAGAACTGCGGTCAGCTGCTCTTCTGTGACATAAAGGTAAACATATCCAACCCAAATGTGTGCTATGAAGGTGAAGGTGCTAAGGTACTGACCACACTGGACACAGGCCTGGCCCATGCGGTGCCTTTTCAAATACAATATAATAAAGATAGCAATAATAAACCATGTTGCTGTTAGGTGCCGTCGAGTCGGTATCCGACTCATAGCAACCCTCATAGGGTTTTCAATGGCTGTTTTAGGATCGCCTTGGGAGTAGATTGCCAGGCCCTTCTCCCATTTTTGCGGTGCTGGGAATTAAACTTGGGACTTCAGAGACTGCAGTGCAGTGCTCTATCCACTGAGCTAAATCCCAGCCCCATAATAAACCATAGTAAACTAATAACCATAGCAAAATAACAATGACACGAAAGCAATAAGGAGCAGGAAACCCAGAAGAACAGAAAGGAGAAACATGCGCTGGCCAAGTCCATTCCTAGCCAGCCCTGGGGCTGTTGTTGGGACCCCGCCCTCTCTACGCACCAGCTCCTTGCTCCCGCCCTGCAGCCATGGCTCAGGGCTGGTCGGGACCCCAGGGCTCCATGTTCTTCCTGGGAAGCTGACCGGCTCTTCTTGCCAGGGAGGCAGATAGAGGGATGCAGCCTCTCCTCCTCAGCCCCCTCACCCAGCGTTCCTGCTCCCCCACGGCCCAGGCCCCCTGTCTCCTCTGCAGCCCTGCAGGTAGAAGTGCTGAGGAGAATTCTACCAAAACGGGGAGGCAACAATCCCACCGTAAGGCCTTGAAATCCATCGAGTCCCGAAGGCTCAGGTGCCACCAGCCCACATTGCCCACATCGGCAGTGATGGGAGCCACTCACCAAGGACTCGCCATTTTATCACTCACTTCACCTAATGTTAATGATATAATTACAGAGGTGATTTTATGTTATATGCAATATACTAAGTATGTGTAGTCCTGCAGCCATATACCTGTGGTATCCGATCCTGTCAGATCTTGGAAGCTAAGCAGGGTCAGGTCTGGCTAGTACTTGGATGGGAGACCGCCTGGGAACACCAGGTGCTGTAGGCTTGGGAGACAGACCTGGCAACTCACTCCCAAAAATCAATCCGCCATTGAAAACCCTATGAACAGCAGAGAAGCACTGACAATAGTGTTTCCCCTGTTGTACACAGGGTCGCTATGAGTTGGATACCGACTAGATGGCACCTAACAACAACAAGTATGTGTAATTACACAGTTATGATAGCTTTTCATAACTGAACTCTTAACTGATAATAATTTAGGTTAGAAATTAAATCTGTCCATCAAAAGCTCCCCAAATGTAAAAGCACAGCTAGAAGGATTTTGGTACATGAACACCACCTTGCGTCCCGTAACCCCACAGCGGGACTCGTGTCCACGCCTTCACCTGGAGGGACACTGGCAAATCACAGGGCACCCATGAGGCCCTGCCTCCAGCTGAAATGAAAACACAAAATTAGACAGTTAGTGGGAGCGGAACAAACAGAAAGCTCTTGCAGAGGCCCTGAGCTGCATGCCTGGAAGGGCCGTCCCCAGGGAGCCCTGGGCTCCTGGAAAGGGAGCAGAGTGAAGGACCTGAATCGCCTTTGCGTTCCGATGTTCCACACGGAATCTGCCCGCTGGAGGTGGTATTGTGGACCCCAGAGTCGCTCCTCCCTGCGCTCACAGCCAGCCAAAAGCAGTTCCAAATGCAGCTGAAGCGGGGCTCCCCGCTGCCCACCACTCCCTCTGCATCCCATGGATCCCTGCCTCCCTCTGCCTGCCTCTGTCCTCCCTACCAAGCCAGACATGGCCTCCCAGGTTCCACACACACCCATATTTCTAAGGACCTTCTTGGAATCTTGGGCTGCACAGTCCCTGGGTCTGCTTAATCTCCTGCCTCGATGTGCGCTCTGCTCCTGTGGGCACTCACTGGGATTTTATGCTGGGCTATTTCTAGTTAATTTAGTAACTGTTGGGGGTTTTTAAAATGCCCCCCATAACTAGGGTCTCTCATACTAGCATGAGGAACTGGCCTTTAGCTGACCCCAGGGCCACATTCTATTCTACTCACTCCTTTATCCCCCATCCCATTGAGTGAGCCAAGATGGCCCCTAACCAGCCTGACCAGCCTCAACCACCTCAATTTTGATTGGCTACCCCTAGCATCTCAGTTAAATAACTGCCCCTACCTGGCAGGTATGACGGTTTACTTGCTGTACCTGGCAGGAATGTGCCCTGATTGGCTCTCAGTACATGCCCTCCTCTGGGACCCTATATAAGCAGGGCTCCCGGACCCCCTTCACCCCCACCACTGTTTTCCATCCTTCAACTGCTCTCCGGACCCCATCACCTTGATCCAGCACTCCCCAATCAAGTGGAAGGTCTCCAAGCAAGCTGATGCATCAAGACCAGGGGCCCCAAAGTGCCGAAGGCTACAAGCAAACCACGAAGAGCCTCCCAATTCCTCCCATCCTTGGGAAGGAGGGAGGCAGAGAAGGCGAGCTGCGAGAGTCAAGATCACCGGACCTCCAGCCCAGCGGAACACCAACTGCTTGGAGCTGTGCCTTTAATGCTGAGATGTTCCTCCAGTGAGCCTGCAGCATTCTATGCTGCAGGCTTAGAGCTAGCACTTGAGCACTTGACAGGGGCTGCTTGCTGGTTGCATCCACTTGGGGAGCAACCCAATAAACCTTCCCTCTCCTGTTTCCTGCAGAAGGTCTCCTGAGGTCCTTCTTTGGTGCCTCTGGCCACTACACCAACCTAGTCCAGTGGGTCCCTGATACCCACTTGATGTCAGGGCAAGGCTCCGACCTCTGCCGGGAGTGAGCCAAACCCTGACAAGTAACGTGGGCAGTTTTTCCAGAAATAGATTTCAAAGCCTTCTTTCTGTGTCACCAAACTGGAAGCCCAGGTGGACCTGCAATACGCCCCTCCCCAGCCTGAGACCTGCCAAGGATCTGCATTTCCCACCTGCATGCCCAGACTGCAGCACAACTGAGGCAGGACGCCCACAGGCTGAGAAGGTGGCGGGCAGCAGGCAGGCAGCCAGGACTGGAGCTCAACTTTAGATCTGCTGGGGACAGAGTCACCCAGTCTGACGTTCTACACAGGATCCTTCTAACTTCCCCTTATAGTTGTCCAATGGCATTCCGTGTTCATGAACACCCTTAGGACTTGGTTTGTTCTGATACATTGAGGATTTGCAAAGGGTCGATACTGCTCCCAAAGGGACAAAAAAATGGTTTCTTGTGGGGAAGATGTGGGAAAAAATAATGTATTGTTTTACTTATACGGTACAGACACATGTTTAGCATATAAACAGCTGTTGTTGTTGTTAGGTGCCATCGAGTCAGTATCCGACTCACAGCGACCCTACATACAACAGGGGAAACACTATTGTCAGTGCTTCTCTGCTTTTCATAGGGTTTTCAATGGCGGATTGATTTTTGGGAGTGGGTTACCAGGTCCTTCTCCCATATAAACAGTATACAGTCTTAAAATTTCATGGAGGGCGATTAGGACAAAAGAAGCCTCCTTCCAGGGGGTGACTTGGAAACAAAATTGGGGAAGTGCCATGACACATCTCAGACCGAGACGGATGTGCTGCGAGCCAGCACAGCCATGAGGTCAGTTCCTCTGGGCGTCCTGAGGGCTGAGCACTGGCCATGCCTGGCCCCCTACCCATGACAGTGAGGGATGTTCATGTCTGTGCAGTGCGAGACTGTCCTAGCAGGGCATGGAGGGGTGGCCTGGTGTGGCAGGGTCTCTGCAGCTCAAACTGCAAAGTGTGATGTTGCCAGGCCAGGCACGGTGGCGCACGCCTGTGATCCCAGTGACTTGGGAGGTCGAGGCAGGAGGATGGCAAGTTTGAGGCCAGAGGCAGCCTATGTAGATCCTGTCTCAAGACAAAAAGTAAAAAATGGGCTGGGGGTGCAGCTCCGTAGTAGAGCAACCTGTGAAGTATTGCAAGGCACTAAGTCCTGTAAGAAAAGAAAACAAGTGATGCTGCTGATGTGACCTTGGTGTCCACCTGCTTCGGCAGCCACATAAAGGCAGACAGGGCCCCTTAATAATATGCCAGATGAGGGTATGGTGGGCACTGTTGCTCCTGGGCCAACAGCACATTGCCAGAGAGGAGGCACAGGCAAGGGGTGGCTGATTTGGAGACCGAGGGTACTAGCGGGTGCTCTGGCGGAGGAAGGAGCGCTAGCAGTGGGAACAGCTTTGGCAGGTGGGGTCACCGTGCTGCTTCTAATTCCTGGGTCAAGTTTTCAGAAAGAGGCAGCGCATAAGGGAAATAAAGGCCTCGAGTCCCAGGCATGGAAAGCAGGGAGAGGCCCTGGGGTTTGCTCTTCTCGGTCCAAATACTCTGGTGGGAGGAGAGGGAGGAAGCATCCAGTACCCAGCCAGCCACCGCCACCGCTCCGCTTTCCTGACGTCAGGGCTTCTCAGACTCCCTTGCAAAGAAGCAGCTCAGCACCGTGGAGCCGCGAGCCCTGCGCACCCCTAACCATGGGGACCTGGGGGCGTCAACTTCTTATTTGCCCACGCACAAGGCCCCTGGCACGGTCGCAGGGGCTCTGGCACAGCAGTGTGCCGATCAAATCCTAGGGGAGCCCTGAACCCCAGATGTGGCCGAGGGCTGTGCGTACCGGGAGGGTGAATGGGGGGCAGAGGCCAGGACCCTGGTGGAGAAGGGGGTCAGTCCCTGCCACAGGGCGGAGACGGCTCCTGTGCCAGCCTGTGGGCAGGGAGAGGCCTGCAGAGCGGGAAGGAAAGGAGTCAGGAGCCCAGCCCTGTTCAGGGGCAGCAGGGAGCGGCGGGCAGGGCAGTGAGGGGTCCAGGGCCCTAGGAGAGGACTTGGCTCTTATTCTTGGTGAGACAGGAAGTCAGGGGAAGTGGGACTCCACATGCCATGCCGTGCCTGCAACAGGATCTACTGGGGTCTCCACGGGGAAAGGGACTTATTCTCTGTGGGCTTCCAATGCCAGACCAAGGCCACTTCCGGAGCAGGACTCTGGGTGCTGTGTGGAGAATAACATGCACCGGGCTATGAGTGGGAGGAAGCCAGATCTGGGGCAGTTGACGGGGATCAGCCAGGGCAGGGGACCTGGTAGATGGTGGTGGGAACAGCAGAAGTGACCACAATCAGAAAGTCCACTGATGGAGCCAGGGGAGTCGCTTTTGAGGGCGGTACAAGGGGCGGCCTGAGGTGACAGAGGCTAGCATGCTCTGGGCACAGGCCTCGTGAAAAGCGCACGCCTGTGATCCTAGAGACTCGGGAAGCTGAGGGAGGAGGATCGCAAGCTCGAGGCCAGAGGCAGCCTGTGCAACTTAGCGAGAACCTGTCTCCAAATAAAACAATAAAACACGGGCTGAGGGTGCAGCCCAGTGGTAGAGCACTCACAACCCCCAAACACTGCAAAAAAGGACACGCTGGCCGAGACGGGCCCTTTTCAAAGCAAGGCTAGCTAGACTAAATCCACAAACCATCCCCACATGAGCTCTGCCCAGCCGAGGTCCAGCACGCTGCAGGCTGCCCAGAAACCCCGTAGAGCATCGGCCCCGTCCAGCCCCTGGCGCGGGGCAGTGAACGCACCTGTGGCCTGTCCACTGCTGCCTTGCAAGGCTCTTATGAACTTTTTGTACTCAGCCCAACGCTAAAGCTCTGGCAAAGTCTTTACCACCTGTGACTCAGGCCACCACTCTGTGGCTCCTCCACATGTGTGGCCTGAACCCACCACACCAGTGTGGGGTTGGCAGGGTCAGCTGGGGCTGGATGCACCTATGAGAAGGGAGGATTATGGAGCGGCTCTGGGAATTATGGGCTGGGATTTAGCTCAGTGGGTAGAGCGCTGTGCTGCAGTCTCTGAGGCCCCGAGTTCAATTCCCAGCACCACAAAAATGGGAGAAGGACCTGGTAATCCACTCCCAAGGCAATCCTGAAACAGTCAGCCATTGAATGAGGTCAATATAAATGGACTAGAAATCGCATGTAATTGTTCTAACAAGATAAAAACAAAGACCACTACAGGAAAAGTTTCTATCTTAAACGGAAATGGAACCCAAGGACATATAGAAAAATACTACATAGTAAAAGATGGAGAAGACTTGGATGGGAAACTTAGATGGGAAGGGGGGGGAACATAGGGGAGGGTAAGGGGTAACCTATATGAATAATGTTTATCAAATTGCATATATGAAAATTGTCACAATGAAAAGCATGTCAAAATGAATCACATTATGATGTACATTAAAAATTTCTAATAAATAAATAATAATAATAAAAAAAACCCTACGAGGGTCGCTATGAGTCCGGCACCTAACAACAACAACAACAACAACAACAACAACAACAACAACAACACCACCACCTGGGAATGAATTTGCTGTTAACTGGGTTGGGAAGCATGAGGGCAGGGCAAGTGGGGGGAAGGGGCAGGGGAGGTGTTTGGACCCCTGAGTCAGCCAGAGGCAAAGCCTAGCAGCTGGCCTAGCAGCGGGAGCTGAGGAGCACCTCTGCTGCCCCGGGGTGCTCTTCCCTTTTCTTGGACCCTTCCTTCTGCCCCACTTCCTGCCTGGCTCTGTGGTTCCTCCTCAGTTTCTCTGCTAACCCAGCCACCCGTTCACAACCCCAGTTCACACCCTACGCCGAGTCCATTGCTCCTCTTATCAGGGACAGCCGGCTTGTCAGGTTTGACCCCGTCTGGGCACGGTTAAGGCTGGAAATCAGACCACAGTCATCCCCCATCTGCAGTGGACACACCCCAAGATCCCCTGTGGGTGTCAGCAACCATAGATAGCACTGCAGTAGTCCTCTATAAGGACCAAATTTTTTTCCTATTCTTACATACTGATGATAAAGATTAACTTATAAATTTAGCACAGTAAGAGATTAACAATAATAACTAATAATAAAGTAGAAGAATTATAATGATATACTGTAATAAAATTACCAGCATCCCTACTCTTATGCTTGTTGTTGTTAGGTGCTGTCGAGTCGGTATCCGACTCATAGCTACCCTCTGTACAACAGGGGAAACACTATTGTCAGTGCTTCTCTGCTGTTCATAGGGTTTTCAATGGCGGATTGACTTTTGGGAGTGGGTTGCCGGGTCCATCTCCCAAGCCTACAGCACCTGGTGTTCCCAGGCGGTCTCCCATCCAAGTACTAACCAGATTGGACTCTGCTTAGCTTCTAAGATCTGATGGGATCAGATGCTACAGGTCTATGAGCTGCAGGCTATTCTTATACTATGAGGCCATTATTAAATAAAATAAGTGTTAGTTGACCATGAACACTGTGATACCACCACAGCCTATCTGATAATAGAGAAGGCTGCTGGGTGACTAACGGGCGGGTAGCACACACAGTGTAGATACATTAGATAAAGCGATGATTCGCTCCCAGGCAGGAAGAAGGAGGGAGGTGCTAGACTCCATAAAAATACTCAGAATGGCATCCAATTTAAAACTTACTTATTATTTATTTCAAGAATTTTTAATATTTTTGAACTATACTTGTTCAAGAAAACTGAATCACAGGGAGGCAAAAGCACAAACTGCTGTGCATTGCTTAAGAAGCACTAAGAGCTCAGGCCCAGTGAGCCCCGCCAGTGTGAGGATTTTGTTCTCTAAACACCATTTCCCTGCTGTGTTTCCTATCAGGAGACACATTCCCCACAGTGAGCCAAACAACACTGCCAGGAAATGCTTCTGGGAAACACATTGAACTGAATCTATTAAGTGTTATACCTCACTTCTAGCTTACAGACAAGTCAAGGGAGGGCGGAGTGAGTTAAACACCATACCGGTAAACATCTGCTTATACTTGCTGAATGGTTGGTTTTTCAACAAATCCATGCCCCCCCCCAAAAAAAAAAGAGAAAAAAGAGAAAAAAGAAAAAGAAAAAGAAAAAGAAAAAAGAAGGAAATAGAAAATGTAAAAAAGAAATGGGAATGTTGCTGTTGTTGTTAGGTGCGGTCGAGTCCGATCCATTGCGACCCTATGTACAACAGGTGAAACACTATTGTCAGTGCTTCTCTGCTGTTCATAGGGTTTTCAATGGCAGGTTGATTTTTGGGAGTGAGCTGTCGGGTCCTTCTCCCAAGCCTACAGCCCCTGGTGTTCCCTGGCGGTCTCCCATTCAAGCACTAACCAGGCCCAACCCTGCTTAGCTTCTGAGATCTGACAGGATCAGATGCCACAGTGCTACGCCTGCAGGCAGAAATGGGAGTATCTGTTCTAAGAGACTTCAAAGACAACTAAATGCAATTATGGACTCCATTTAAATCCTAATTTGAATACTCCAAATGTTTCAAAAAAAGACATTTTGGAAACAACTGGAGAAATCTGAATATGATATTAACAAAATATTGTTAATTCCAATAGTTGTGGTAAGGATATGTTGTTGTTGTTGTTAGGTGCTCTCGAGTCGGCATCCGACTCATAGCGACCCTCTGTACAACAGGGGATACACTATTGTCAGTGCTTCTCTGCTGTTCATAGGGTTTTCAATGGCAGATTGAGTTTTGGGAGGGGGTTGCCAGGTCCTTCTCCCAAGCCTGCAGCATCTGGTGTTCCTAGGCGGTCTCCCATCCAGGTACTAACCAGGCCCGACCCTGCTTAGTTTCCGGGATCTGATGGGATCGGATACCACAGGGCTATGGCTGCAGGCGTGGTAAGGATATAAGATGTTCTTATTCTTTGCAAACTATACCTCATAATTTGGGGTGGCATTTCCTGACATACAATGCCTGAGATTTGCTTTATAAATTTCCATGAATTAGTTCCATAACTGCTGGTAGAATGAAATATGAGAAGGTAAACCCAGGTGAAGATGAGGAGCCCTTATTCTATTCCTCGTGCGAGGATACATATCTCAATTTGTCATCATAAGAAGTGAAAGGAAGCACGTTGCGTCTCGCATGGAGGAGTCAGTCCAGGAAGCCAGGAGCCCAGAGAGACATTTTCTGAAGTACCTCGGCCTTGGCTCAGACATCCACGGCCTCTGCCCCAGAGGCAGCAGCAGAGACAGGGACAAAAATCGGGTGGGCTTTTCACACCTCAAATGTAGACCAAGGCCCTGAATGGATTGCCATCTTTTTTAATTTCTGAAAGAGATAGAGATAACAAGGCAACTTGAAATTTTACATTTCAGGGCTGTTATACTTGAAGCAGGGGCTGGGATTTAGCTCAGTTGGTAGAGCGCTGCTCTGCAGTCTCTGAGGTCCCAAGTTTGATTCCCAAAACCCCAAAATGGGAGAAGGACGTGGCAACCCGCTCCCAAGGCAATCCTGAAACAGTCAGCCACTGAAAAGCCTATGAGGGTTGTTATGAGTCAGACTTGACTCAACTGCACCTATCAACAACATATTGAAGTGATTAAAAGGTCTAAAGTTCTCCAAGCCTCACTCCTAGGCCAACTGGCTCTAGGGAGCCCAACGCCTCCAGGCCTCAGTCCCTTTCTGCTTGCCACAGAAGTCCATCTTGGAGGCCGCAGTGAGGGTCCACGATCACTGCTGGGTTTATAACACAAAACCAGGTGCCTGCTTTTCAGTTGTTATGTTTTTGTTGTTGTTAGGTGCCATGGAGTCGAGTCCGATTCATAGGGACCTTTATAGGGTTTTCAATGGCTGATTCTTTCAGGATTGCCTTGGGAGTGGGTTGCCATGTCCTTCTCCCGTTTTTGTGGTGCTGGGAATCGAACTCAGGACCTCAGAGACTGCAGAGCGGTGCTCTACCAACTGAGCTAAATCCCAGCCTTTCAGTTATGGGCTCTGGGTAATATTTCTGCCCTCAAATCAAACGTGCCAGTACAGGACTTCCTCAGTATCTTCTCTGTTGGGCTCCTGGGCATTCTTGTAGGGAAAAGGCAGAAAAAATTAAGCTTCCAATCTATTCCCCAGAACTAACATCAACAATGTCCAAGTTAAACGGGGATTTCTTAGCATGTTGTAAAGTGCCTGCCACCGAGAGACAATTCACAGCAACAGGCCCCATCACCAGCCCCTGAAACCCTTCACACACCAACACCTCCTTTTATCTGATCTGGATCCCATGCCCCTCAAGACCTGGGTCAAATCCCCTTTGGAAAGAGGCCCCAGGCTGCAGTCCCCAAAAGGCCTTGACTTTGGAATTGGCCTCTTGGGGGCCTCCTCCTTAGCCTGGGCGGTGTGGCCTGGGCACTCTGAGGCTACTGCTGGGATGCTGTGGGATTTGTTTGTATTTTATATTTACTTTTATTTATTTATTTGGTGGTACTTGGGAGTTGAACCCAAGGCCTTGCGCATTCTTTGGAAGTGCTCTACCCCTGGGATGCCCATCCATCCCACTTTTAATTTTTTTATCTTGATACAATCTCTTGCTAAAGTTATGCAGGCTGCCTCTGGCCTCAAACTCATGATCCTCCTGCATCTGCCTCCCATGTCACTAGCATTATAGATGTGTGCCACCATGCCTGGTTTTTAAGGAACATTTAAAACAAATTTAAAAATCTACATAAGAAATACCTGCTTTAAATTTCCATCGGTTTGATATTTTCTCTTACCTTCCACTCACTGGAATATAATTAGGCTTCTTTTCAAAATCTAAATTCATTATTCACAGAGAAACATATATCTATATACATACATATGCACACAGATTTATCATCATTTTGAAAAGGATAAAAATTAAGACGCTAACATATATACTATTACCAAAGTAATTCTTAGGAGCTGAAATGTGAAGGGGAAACTATCCAGAAATTTTTTTTCAAAAGCATTTTCTTTACAGGAGCCATTGCTTCCTTATTTTGGGATGGGTGGCCCCAGAATACTTAACTTCATCTCTTGGAATACAGAATGAATTTCGTCAACACAGCATCTTTAATTAGGAAGGATAAGGTGCAAACCCTATGTCCTTCTATCAGACTTGGGTTGAGTGATGTCCCCAGATGGTTCTGAGAGCTCCTCCTCACATCAGCTGTACCCAGTGAAACCTCTTACTTGAATTTTCAACAAAGTAATACTCTGTCTCTATTGAGGTTACCAGGTAAAATAAGGTGCTCAGTTAAATTTGAATTTCAGATGAGCTACAAATCATTTGTTAACACAAGGGTGTCACATGCAATACTACATGGAAGACATGCTGTTGTTGTTGTTAGGTGCTGTAGAGTCAGTATCTGACTCATAGAGACCCTCTGTACAACAGGGGAAACACTATCGTCAGTGCTTCTCTGCTCTTCATAAGGTTTTCAGTGGTGGATTGATTTTTGGGAGTGGGTTGCCAGGTCCATCTCCCAAACCTACAGCACCTGGTGTTCTCATGTGGTGTCCCATCCAAATACTAACCAGGCCCGACCCTGCTTAGCTTCCGAGATCTGATGGGATCGGATGCCACAGGGCTATGGCTGCAGGCCATGGAAGACATACTGGCACTAAATAGGAGCAACGCCCCATTGGGGAAGGGTCCTAGAATATTATTTGTTGTCTACTGAAATTTACATGTAGCTGGCATCCTGAATTTCTATTTGTTAAGCCTGGCTCTCTGAGCCCTCATCAGCCCAGGAGTAGCCATGGCAACAAGCCCCATGTGACACAGGGGTGTAGCCTCGGAGGACCTGGAAAGCGACCTCTCGGTAGAGAGGAGCCTTCTGTGGGGGAACGGGGCTTTCACAAATTTCACAAGTTGGGCTTTCACAAATTTCCTGCAAGCCCAATGGCATCTGGACAGGTAGGCATGAATGTCCACTCACAGGTGGCAAATGGCAGCTTGATGGCCTTGCCAAGGGCATGCAGGCTCTGGGGAGCGCGACTGTCCTCAGCTGCTGCTACCCTGGACACCTCCGTCCGGGTGAGTGTCCGGGCCCCTTAAGCAGGTGAAGGGCACGTGTTTCTTAGATGCTTCCAAGCTTAGACAGGAAGCCTGTGCTTCAGTTCCGGTCTCTCCCCGGAAATGATTTCCCAGGTTTCATCTGAGCTTGATCTGATAAGTTACAAAGCCAGGGAGTGGACACAGTGACTGTCCCTAAACCTCTACTGCTTGGCAACCCCGGGGGACACCAAGACCAAGAATCAGAAGTCTGTCCCTCTGCAAGCTGTCCTTAGCCGCCCACCCGGCCGTGGTAGTAAGGCCAAGGAAAGCTCGCTGAGCCCTAGGCTGTGTGAACTCAGGCGTTCAGGGCCAGCACGGGGTAAGCGATCACACAGCCCAGGGTGACAGCCAGGGGCAGGGAAAGGACATCAGGGGGACAGAGGAGCAGGGGAGGAGAGAAGAGAGCCACAAAAGCAAGAAGACAGAGAGCCAACATTCACCCAGGCAGACTGGAGGGGCCGAGGGCTGGGCTCAGCACGCACGGGGACCTGGTGCTTTAACCCCAGGGTCACCTGTCAGAACTGTGGTTCCTCTGAAGGAGGAAGAAACCAAGGATCCCACAGTGTCACTGACTGCCCCAGACCACAGTGGGCCCAGCTGGTTGAGCCCCAGCAGTGCAGCCACCACCGCAGGGGACAGCTTCACAGCCTGCGCTCTCACGGCCCATGCCACCTCCACCTGCCAGGCCTCGCCTGCCACCCCCCTAGGGCCTCCCCTCCTCCCGCCCAGGGCCTCACTGGGACAGCAAGCGCAGTCCTTCTGAGAATCCACTGGGCATTGTGCAGCCCTGGGCGCTGTGTCCTATGTCTCCGTTCTGCAAGGCTCATTTGGTCCCATTTTATCACGCCTTGCATTGGGATGAGTCTTGCTATTGATGGCGGACCTCAGTTTAACTGGTACAATTGGTTTAATTGTCTTCCCTTTCTTTGAGACACGTAATACAGATGTCCTTTACAGTCAATGACATCTTAGAGTCTATGAAATATGGGAATTAAAAAAAAAAAACAGGGCAGCCTTAACAAGCTGTCAGTTAGATGAGCTGTACCCTAAATGTGGCCAAGTATCTGGGAAGTGACGGGAGTTTGGGGGAGGGGGAGGAGGTGGACAGGGACAGCACAAGGGGTTTTTAGGGAAGTGAAACTTTTCTGTGTGACACCCCAAGAATGTCCAAAACAGCGTGAACACTGACGTAAACCGTGGACTCCAGTGACTAATCATGTGTCAGTATGACTGCCTCCACCTTAACAAGTGTGCCACCCACACTATGCAATTGCTAATGCCGGGGGGAAGGAAATAAAGCGCGGGTGCATGCGTGGGGGGGGGATGAGTGTGTGGATGTGTGTGTGTGGATGAGTGTGTGGATGTGTGTGTGTGGGTGAGTGGTTGTGTGGATATCTGTGTGTATGAGTGTGCTTCTGTGTGTGGATATGTGCGTGTATGGATGTGTGTAATGAATGCTTGTGCGGATGTGTGTGTGTAAATGTGTGTGGATGAGTGTGGGGGGGTGTATGTGTCTGGATGTGTGTTGAGTGTGTGTGGATGTGTATGTGTATGGATGTGTGATGAGTGTGTGTAGATGAGTGTGTGGATGAGTGTGTGGATGTGTGTGTGTGGATGAGAGTGTGTGGATGTGTGTGCGTGTGTAGGTGAGTGGTTGTGTGGATATGTGGGGGTGTGCATATGTGTGGATATCTGTGTGTGTATGAGTGTGCTTCTGTGTGTGGATATGTGTGTATGGATGTGTGTAGATGAATGTGTGTGCGGATGTGTGTGTGAATGTGTGTGGATGAGTGTGCGTGTGGGTATATGTGTCTGGATGTGTGTTGAGTGTGTGTGGATGTGTGTGGGGGTGAGCGTGTGTGGATGTGATGAGTGTGTGTAGATGAGTGTGGATGTGTGTGTATGGATGTGTATGCATGTGTGCATATGGATGAGTGTGTGCATGTGTGTGTGCACGTGTGTGTGGACGAGTGTGCCTCTGAGTAAGTGTAGGGAAGGATATGGGAACTATCTACTCCTTGCTAAATTTTCCTATAACCCTAAAACTATGCTTTGAAAAAAGGTATTTTTTTTTATCCTTTCCTATTTCTTCCATTAAAAACCGTTAAAAAATATGTACAGTATTCAAAATACTGTCTTGTGTTTCTGGCCTTGAGAGATTCTATTCCTCCCACTCACAGGGTTTCAGTTATCCACAACCAATCAACAGAGTTTATGGGAAGCCTGACCCAGAAGAAAGCAAACATGAGGCACTATCAGACGTGTAGACCTTAAGGTATTGATCAAGAGAGCAGAAAGGCAGTCTTTCACCTTGACTTCTGAATATTCCAAATCTCACTCTCTCACAATGTGGACAGTAAAGAAGGATAAGCAATATGCCACTTCCCAACTGGTCAGAAGGAAAGTGCAACACGAAATTTCTATCTCTATAATAAACACAAGTAGAAAGGAATTAATCATTAGGAAAGTCAATGCTTAGGTTCTTAGGGAGGTTATCTTTCTGTCACTATAACAAAATACCCAGGGTAGTTAACTGATAAAGAGAAAAGGTCTATTTTTACCTCACAGTTTTAGAGGTTCTAATCTGTGATTAATTGGCCCATTGTTCTGGGCCAGTGACAAGGCACCACATCATGATGGGAATAGGCAGAGAAGCGAAACCATACATCTCGTGGCCAGGTAACAAAGGCAAAGAAGAAGACTGGGCAGGGTCACATCATCTCCTTCAAGGACACATCCCCAGTAACCTGTGGACCTCACACAAAGCCCTACCTCTCACAGCTTCTGCCACCTTCCAATGGAGCCATCCTAGGGCCCAATCCCTGAATACATGGGCCTTTGGGAAACACTCAAGATCTAAACTATAGCACTATGTTATAATTAGATGTATTCACCTAGTAGGATATCATCTAAGGTTGTAACAATCATGGCCGCTTCTTCTTTGTAATTACACCAGATTTCCCACAAAGAGAGTTCAGTTCAGATTCACTACTGATCTTGGTATCCAAATCCTCCTCAGCATCATTACATTAGTTTTTTAAATTATTATTTTTTTCTGTGACAGGGTCTATGTAGGCCAGGCTGCCCAGAATTATCTATTTATCTAGCCTAGGCTGGCCTCAAACTTGTGATCTTTTGGCCTCCACCTCCTAAATGCTGGGATTATAGGCATATGCCATCATGCCCAGGTTGGTTTTGTTAATCTTTTAAGGATATACTGTTAAGAAAGCTAACAACTTGATTCTAAATGTAATAATCTATTTGTTAAGTACTTGTTATGGGTGATGCCTAGTGACCAATATTTTGTGAATGTTACCTGTGTGAGGAAGCAAGAATAGTATACTCTACAAATGAGAACAGGCCAGTGCAGTACCACACTCCCACAATCCCAGCGACTCAGGAGGCAGAGGTAGGAGGATCGCAGGTTCGAGGCCAGAGGCAGCCTGCGTAATTTAGTGAGACCCTGACTCAAAAGACAAAAAATGGGCTGGGAGTGCTGCCCAGTGGTGGAGCACTTGCAAAGGATGTGTGAAGTCCTAGGTTCATCCCCCAACTATCGCAAAAACGATGACAACAACAAAAACCCACCAGAATATACAGAATATGGAAGATTTAATGTAAACACCAAAGGTCACGCCTGCAGCTGTAGCCCTGTGGCATCCGATCCCGTCTGATCTCGGAAGCTAAGCAGGGTCGGGCCTGGTTAGTACCTGGATGGGAGACCGCCTGGGAACACCAGAAGCTGTAGGCTGGGAGAAGGACCTGGCAACCCCCTCCCAAAAATCAATCTGCCATTGAAAACCCTATGAACAGCAGAGAAGCACTGACAATAGTGTTTCCCCTGTTGTACAGAGGGTCGCTATGAGTCAGATACCGACTTGACGGCACCTAACAA